>JAOEGS010102739.1:0-10364 GCA_025447755.1 Corythornis vintsioides
CCCCCCACCCCCCCCCCGCAATTACCCCCCCTTCCCCCCCCCCCCCCAACCGGGCCCCCCCTCTGGGTCCCCCCCCCCCCCCCATCCTCGATGCGACGCCCCCCACCTCCCGGGACCGCCCCCCCTTTGGGTGATGGGCTGACTGGGGGGAGCGATGGGGGAGGACCCGGCGGGGTCAGGCGGCCCAGGGGGGGCACGGGGGCCGGTCGTGTTTGCACGGGGAAGGGGCACTGTGATGTTTGCACCACGGTGGTGTTTGCTCCATGATTGCGTTTGCACGGGGACGGGGCTCGTTTGCACCAGGGGGGTGTTTACGCCGGGGGGGTGTTTCCACCAAGGGGGTGGTTGCACCGGCATCATATCTGCACTGGGTTTGCACGAAGGTCCCTTTTGCACCAGAGTCCTGCTCGCACGGGTATAAGTCACACTTAAACCGGGTTGGTTTTGCATCCTGGTCATGTATGCACAAGTACGGGGTGCATTTGCACCAGGGTTGTGTCTGCACCAGCGTGGTGTTTGCACCAGCCTCATGCTTGCACAGGGAATGGCTCTTTTTTTGCACAAGGGTCCCCTTTGCACCAGGGATGCACTCGTGTGTGGTTATGCTTGCACAGGGGTTGGGCTCGTTTGCCCCGGGGCTACGTTCACACTACAGTTGTTTTTTGCACAGGGGCAGGTCGTGTTTGCATGGGGACCCCTGCAGAGGGGTGGGTTGCGTTCGCGCGAGGGTCCCTTTTGCACCAGAGGCACACGCATGAGCGTTGGCGTTCACCCGGGGGTTGCACGCGGCTGGTGTGCCATTGCACGGGGCAGGTGGGACCCCCTTTTCACCACGGTCGTGTTTGCACCAGGCCGGGTTTGCACCAGGGCCCGGCGCTGTCCGTGGTGCTGTCCCGCGCGGTGCCGCCTCCCGCCGGCAGAGGGAGCCAGTGGGGTGGGGTGGGGGGGTTGAGTTTGGAGTGGGGGGGACCCCCAGCAGCCGGACACCCCCCTTTGGAGTTACCCAATACCCGCCGCTCCTGGCCTGCCTGCTCCCGGCAACCGACCAGGCGGCGCTTGGCTCGCTGCCATCAGTAGGCTTCAGGGGTAACGCTGCCGGCCGAGCGGCCGGGTGTCCCGGCGAGGGGCTGTGGGGGAGTTCTCCTCTCCCCCAGGAAGCACCATGGACCCCCTGGGAACCTCCCATGCCACCTAGACATATCTCCATCCAGCACCACCACCCCACCCTGAGGTAAGGCCCCATGGGCGCTCCCCACCCAAGGGTGCCCATCCCGCTGCAGGGTGGTGGGCACCCACAGCTCCTACCTCCCGCAGGGCAGCAGGATGGCCCAGCAGCGCCACGCCGTGCCCCCACCGCTCAAGGTAGGCAGTACTGGGGTGGGGGCACCCAAGCATCACCCATGGGTGCTGGCGTGGTCTTCACCCAGCCCGTTGTCTTGCAGACAGAGGAGGACTACATCCCCTACCCCAGCGTGCACGAGGTAGAGCACCCACTCTCCTCCAGGGATGGGTGCAAGGGCAGGGGAGGGGCTGGGTGGCCAGAGCACCCACTTGGGTTGTGGGTGCAGGTGCTGGGCCGGGAGGGGCCGTTCCCCCTCATCCTCCTGCCACAGTTTGGGGGTTACTGGATCGAGGGCACCAACCACCAGCTGAGTGAGGCACCTGAGTCCCCCCCAACCCCAGCACCCACCACTCGGGCAAAGCTTGAGGGCAACCACACGGCCAAGATCTACCGCAAGCACTTCCTTGGCAAGGTGAGGCCCCATGGGTGCTCCGGGCATGGGTGCTTGAGGTATGGGAGGGTCCCCGTGGGTTTTGGTGGGCATGGATATGGTGGGTGCTCGTGGGGGAGGCTGGGGGTATCTGCATGTGTTGGACTCCCATCTTATGGTTGCTTATGGACCTGGGTGCCTCAGGGTGTGGGTGTTCATGGACCTGGGTGCCCTACAACATAGGTGCTTATGGACCTGGGTGCCCCATGGGTGTGGATATCTGTGGGCATGGGAGTCCTGTGGGTATGGGTGCTCATGGGGATGGGGGTTTCATGAGCATGTGTGCTTAGAAACCTGGGTCACCCATGGCATGGGTGCTCATGGACGTGGGTGTGCCACATGGAGTGGGTGCTCAGGGCTAGGGGTGCTTGGGGACCTGTGTGCCCCATGGCATGGGTGCTTGTAGACATGGGTGTCCCTGACATGGGGAACCTACAAGTGCCTGTAGGATGGGTGGTCCGTGGGCGTGGGTGCCCCATGGTGTAGCTGCCTGCCAGTGTGGGCACCCATTGGTGTGGTAATGGGTGCTTGGCCATCTCACCACAGGAGCACTTCAACTACTACTCCCTGGACCCAGCCCTGGGTCACCTTGTCTTCTCCCTCAAGTACGACGACCAGGAGCACCTCCACCTGCTGCTGCGGTGAGTGGGGTGCCAGGGGCACCCATGGGTGCTGGCTGGGGGTAGAGGGGCATCCTGACCCCACCTACATCTCACCCCTCAGCACCCGCACCCGCACCCTGCATGACGTGGTGCCCATCTCCTGCCTGGCTGAGTTCCCCAACGTGGTGCAGATGGCCAAGGTGGGTACAACACCTCCAGCAGCACCCATGGGTGCCCCCCCATCCCCATCCCACCCATCGCATTACCCATCCTTCCTGCAGCTGGTGTGTGAGGATGTCAACGTGGATCGTTTCTACCCCGTGCTCTACCCCAAGGTTAGTGGGGTGCAGGGGGCACCCATGGGTGGGAGTGTCACCCCGGGGTGCCTCTCACCCAACCTCTGACCCCCCCCCCACAGGCGTCCCGCCTCATCCTCACCTTCGACGAGCACGTGCTCAGCAACCACTTCAAATTTGGGGTCATCTACCAAAAACTGGGGCAGGTATGGGGTGGGGTGGGTGGGGGTTAGGGTGGGGGTGTCCCATCGTGGGTGCTGGCACCCATCCCCACCCCACCGCAGACCTCCGAGGAGGAGCTTTTCGGCACCACGGACGAGAGCCCGGCGTTCACCGAGTTCCTCGACGTCCTGGGCCAGCGGGTGCAGCTGCGGGACTTCAAGGGGTGCGTGATGGGGGTGCTGGGTGGGTGTGGGGATGTCACCCCCACGGAGCCCGGGTTCAGGGTGTTTGTCCCCTCCTCACCTGCCACCCCAGGTTTCGTGGGGGCCTGGACGTGACCCACGGGCAGACGGGCAGCGAGTCCATCTACTGCCACTTCCGTGACAAGGAGATCATGTTCCACGTGTCCACCAAGCTGCCCTACACCGAGGGCGACGCCCAGCAGGTGGGGCACCCATGGGTGCTGAGGGAGGCCACGGTGGCAAAAGTCAGAGGGACACACACACATGGGTGCTCGGGAGGGGCAGGGATGGGAATGTAGGGGAACTTGGGGCACCTCCATGGGGTGGAAAAGGCTGGTGGGGCACCTATGAGCACTTTGAGGATGCCGTGGGGTGAGGGGGTTCCTGAGGCACCTAGGGGTGCTGGGGAGATGTCTAGAGGATGCACAAGGTGCAGGAGCACCTATGGGTGCTGAGGGGCACCTCTATTGCTGCTTCCCTGTGTGTTGCCCCCCCAACCCCACCCCATGCTCCCTCCTCCTGTCTCCCCCCGTCCCCCGTGTCCCCGCAGCTGCAGCGGAAGCGTCACATCGGCAACGACATCGTGGCCATCGTCTTCCAGGACGAGAACACCCCCTTTGTCCCCGACATGATCGCTTCCAACTTCCTCCACGCCTTCGTGGTGGTGCAGCTGGAGCAGGGAGGCTCCCAGGGCACCCTCTACAAGGTGCCTGCCTCAGTTTCCCCGGCCCCAGGGGGTGCTGCTGAGTGGGCAGAGGGGTGATCCATCACCCACGCTGTCCACCCACCACAGGTCTCCGTCACCGCCCGTGATGACGTGCCCTTCTTCGGCCCACCACTGCCCGACCCAGCCATCTTCAGGAAGGTGAGGACCCACGGGTGCTGCTGGGGGGGGTGGAGGGGGGTGTGTCCTGGCTAGCACCCACCCAAGGGTGCCCCTCACCCCCGCAGGGCCCTGAGTTCCAGGAGTTCCTGCTGACGAAGCTCATCAACGCCGAGTACGCCTGCTACAAGGCCGAGAAGTTTGCCAAGCTGGAGGTGGGTGAAAATGTGGGTGCTGAGCACGGGGGTGTTGGGGATGCAGCTGCAAAAGGGGCTGGGGATGCCACAGGGCACGGGGTTGCTGGGCACAACGTGGGTGCTGAGGATTATACGGGTGTTGCATGTGCTGTGGGTGTGGGTGCTTCTGTTGTGGGTGCTGTGCCTGTAACGGGGCCATGCGTGCTGTGGGGCATGTGGGTGCTGGGCACGACGTGGGTGCTGGGCACGATGTGGGTGCTGTGCTTGCGACAGTGCTGTGGGTGGGGGTGTTTGCTGCGGATCTGGGTGCTGTGCCTGCAGCTGTGCTGTGTGGGTGTGTGCCACGTGCACCCGGGTGCTGCGCCCGCTGTGGGTGCTGTTCCTGCAGTGGTGCTGTGCAAGTGGGTGCCACGCACACTGGGCGTTCTTTGTGTGGGTGCTCGTGCACACTGGGTGCTGTGTTTGACGTGGGTGGGTGTCATGCATGCGGATGCTGTGCCTGCTGCGGGTGCCATGCCTGCAGCAGCAGCACCCTGGGTGTTGTGTGGGTGGGTCCTGCACCTGCTGTGGGTGCTGGGTGGGTGGGTGCACCGCCTATTGTGAGTGCCCGGCCCGCTGTGGATGCTGGGTGGGAGGGGAGCCCTACCCACTTTGGATATTGGGGCGAGGGTGCCCTGACCTCTGTGGATGATGGTGAGGGGTGCCCTGCCCGCTGTGGATGATGGATGGGGATGCCCTGCCCGCTGTGGGTGTTGGGTGGGGGTGCCCTGCCCGCTGTGGGTGCTGGGTCGGGGGAGTGCCGTCGTGACGCGGTGCCCGGGGGCACGGGGCAGGAGCGGACGCGGGCAGCGCTGCTGGAGACGCTGCACGAGGAGCTGCAGACCCGCAGCCAGGCCATGCTGGGGCTGGGCACCGACGACGAGCGGCCCGACAACGGCGCCGCAGCCCCGGGGTTCTTCGAATCCTTCAAGGTGGGATTTGGGGCGGGTGGAAATTGTCCAGCCGGGCACCGGGAGCTGCTGGCGAGGGGAGTGGGGGGGTTGGTACTCGCCGCGGGACCCTCCCCGGAGGCCGTGAGAATGGGACCTCGTTGGGGACAGACCCGCCCGCCCCCACCGCCGGACCCCCGGACGGTGCCAGCGTGAGGACCCCGCCCCTGGCCTCGCCCACCGCCCAGCCAGCGGGATAACGCCCACTCGATGGGAATGAGGCAAAGCCCCGTGCCCAAAGCCCCCCAACCGCGCCCCGCTTTCCATCAAACCGCGCCCCTCGCTGGCCCAGCAGCTCCCGCAAGCCCCGCCCTCCCAGACCACCGCCCTTCGCTCAGACCCCGCCCATCTCCCCGTTGACCCCGCCCCATCTCTCGGTCCCGCCCCTCCGGTGCCCGCCGGTGCCTCCCGGGGCGAGTGACGCGCTGCCCCCCCCAGTCGCTGCTGGTGCCCGGGAGCCGGCGGGGACGTCGCGGCAGCGCCATCGGTCTTGGCTCGGTGGAAGAGGTGGGTACCCCTCGGTGTGATCCTCCCGCCCCTCCTCACGGTGTGCCCCCCACCCGGAGCGTTCCCGGTTAACGGCTGCCCGCAGGCGCTGCTGGTGCCCGGGAAGAGCCCGTCGAGGCGGCGACCCGGTCCCCTCGGCTCCCGCCGCTCCAGCGCTATCGGTATCGAGAGCATCCAGGAGGCACCGGCCGGCAGGTGAGCGCCGGGGGGCGGGGCTCGGGGCTGGCATTGGCCGGTGTCACCTCCCTGTGTCATCTCCCCGCCCGCCGCCTCACCCCCCCAGGGACGGCCCCGCCACCACCCCCGACGGTACCTCCTCCGCACACAGCTCCCCCGAGAGCCGCCGCCATCCCGACAGGTCTCGCACGGGGCAGAGGGCATAGGGGTGGCACCGGGACTGGAGGGCACTGGGGTGGGGCGGCGCACGGATGGGTTGGTACTGGGACAAGGTGGCGCGGGGACGGGGTGGCACCGGGATGGAGTGACATCGGGGTGACACAGGGACCAGAGACCAGGTGGCATGGGATGGGGTGGCACTGGAATAGGGTAGCAAAGGGAGTGGAGGGCACGGGGGTGGTGTCACAAGGGGAAAGGGTGACACTGGTACGTGGTGGTATTGTCTTGGGGTTTCACTGGGATGGGATGACATGGGGACTGGAGGACACTGGGATGGCGTGGCACGGGGACAGGGTGGCAAAGGGATGGAACATCCCAGGGATGGAATGATGTGAGGCCAGGGTGTCCTGGGGCTAGGTGTCCCAGGGTGGCACGGTGCCAGCCTGGCCTTGCCATCGGGGTCTGTCCTTTGCAGGGCCGAGAAGCCGGAGCCGGTGACTTTCTCCCGCTCGTCCTCCAGCGCCAGCAGCTTCGGCAGCGCCACCGAGGAGCCCGGCGAGCCTGGCAGGGTATGGGGGTGCCGGGGGTGCCAGGCGTGCTGGGGTGGGGGGGCGGGGGCAGCACCCCTTTGATACCCCCCCTCACCACCACCACCACCTTGCACCCTTAGGAAAACCGCTCACCCTCGGGGACTCACCGCGACGCCTTCACCGATGCCCCCTGGCCGGATGACCCCCCTGGGACCCCCCCAGGTAACCCATCACCGGCGTGTCAGGTCACTGCCAGGCTGAGGGACCCACCCTCGTGGTGCTCTAACCTCTCCTCCCTTTCTCCCCCCAAGGCCGCCGCCCCCCTGACCCCCCCTGCCCCGAGATCAAGATCCAGCTGGAGAAACCCCCCCCTAACCCGGTGAGGCTGTGCCCCCCGTTCTTGCACACCCCAGATCGGGGCACCCCATTATTGGGCTGCACCTACTGATGTCTCTCCTCACAGGGCTCATAGTCACCGCCTGCCCTCATCCCCTGGGTGGCAGGGAAG
The DNA here is from genome assembly GCA_025447755.1 of Corythornis vintsioides. Lineage (NCBI taxonomy): Eukaryota > Metazoa > Chordata > Aves > Coraciiformes > Alcedinidae > Corythornis > Corythornis vintsioides. Next base: position 6,965 of record JAOEGS010102739.1, read on the forward strand.
GGGGTGTCACCACTTTGTCCCCCCCTCCTTGTACCACCTCGATGCCAGGAGCTGAAGCCATCGTCCCCCAATGCAGGATCTGGGGGCACCCTCCCAGAATTGGGGGAGTTGCCCCCCCTCCAGACAATCTCCATCACCCCAAAACCCCTTGAGGGAGGGGTGATGGAACACAAAGGACACCCCCCACCCCGACATGACCCCCAGTGCCACCCGGGGGTGGGGTGTCCCCTAAAATGCCAAACGGGTCCAACCCGAGCATCAATCCCCAAAGGGAGGGGCATCAAATCTGGAGCAAACCCAAAGTGGGGCTCCCCTGCCTCCCTCCTCTTTTTTTTTTTTTTTTAAGGGAAAAAAAAGTTCTGGAATGGGGTCGGATGCTGGAATTTTGAGGGGGGGGGAGGATTATTTTTTCAGCGTGCCCCCCCCCCCCAACTCGTGTTTGTGTTTCCCGTGAGTCCTGTACAAAATAAAGGTTTATTTATCGCTACATCTGGGGGGTGCTGGAGGGGAGTCCTCGATATCTAGAGGAGGGAGTGTCCCTGAGATCCTGGGGGGGACCCCCAAGCTGACTCTCTGCACAACCTTCACCCCACATCCCCATCATTTTTCGGGGTAATTTCCCTCAAGCGGGGGGCTTTTGTGGCTGAGCAAAGCCTTGTTTTCCTTCTCCCCTATTTTTAGGGTGCTGCGGGTACCCCCAAAATGTGCCAGGCGACGCCCACCACCCCCCACCCCATCCCTCCCTTTTTCAGCTCCGGTGGCCAACCCAGCGCTGGGAGCGGCAATTGGCCGCCAGCCCCAGCGGCCGCCGGCTTCGTTCCAAACCCCGGGCCAAGACAAACTGGTGTGTGTGCCCCGAACCCCCCAAAACCACCAAGCACCCCGGGACCGGTTAAACATAGCTCGGTGCCGCCTGGTTTCTGGGAAACCCCAGCGCCAGCGGGTGCGGCGTGCAAAAGGGCACCGAGCAAAGTGGGGATGTCACGGGGGGAGTGTGTGTGTGTGTGTGTGTCTGTGTGTGTCCCGCACACACGCACACCTCTCCCCCCGCAATCCAGAGCCACTCGGGTCACCGCCTTCGCCCGCACCAAAGTTTCCCGGTTAATAAAAAAACCGGCGTGGGAAATAATTTATCAAGCTGGTGAATAAATAAAAGGGGGGGTGCACGAGGCAGCTGAGTGTGCAAGGGAGAGCTGCTCGTGCGCGGGGTTTGCACGGGAAAAGCGGTGTCTTCGGTGGGGGAAGGCGTTTGCACGCCCGCGGTGACTCGGGCGTGTGCACGGTGATACTTGCACATGGATCCGCGGGGATCATGGCACACGCGTGGGTGGCTTCTGCCCGTACAAGGTGACATTTTCACGCGGCCGTGGTGCAGGGTGACATTAGCACGGCCGCGGTGGCTCTGGCACACGCACGGGTGGCATCTGCTCAGCCCGGGCACCATCTGAGCGTGCACGGCGGCCTTTGCACGCTCGGGGCTCCACGTGCGCACACCTCAGGGCACCGTTTGCACATCCCAGGCCTTAATCGCAGCAGTCTGCAAGCTGCAAATCCCCCTCTCATTACCCCACCCCTAATTACCCCACCCTTAATTACCCGACCCTAACAAAGGGGGGAATGCCCCGCCTCTCCCACCCGTTAAATGCCCCTTCGCTCCCAATCCCCCCTCCCTCAAGGCAACGAATTGCCTTAAACCGAAGGGTTTTCAAGCAAAAGAAATCACTCGGGAAGCCACAAGCACAAGTTTTGGGGAAAAATTAACCCGGTGAGTTAATTTTTTTGTCTTTTGCTGGTTTTTTTCCCTTTTTTCTTCCCCATCTCCGGGCGGTTTCTGGCTCCTCACACATGTGATGAGCTGGGCGCCGGGGTCAGTCCTGTGAGACCGGGAGGTTTTAGGCTTTTTTTTGTCGTTGTTGTCGTCGGGATTTTTTTTTTTTCTGTTTTTGGGAGCCAGCCCCATCGCATCCCGCTCAAAGAGGGGGTTTTATCCACCGAGGGCTCCGGCTCCCATCCCAAATCCCGCGGTGGGTTGGGGACAGGGCAGGGAACGATGCTAATGACAGGGGGGAAGGAACCGGCTATTTACAGAGGCAGCTCCCGGCACGAAACCGCCGGCGGCTGCTTTCGCTCCGCTGAGTCTTTCTTTTTTTCTTTCCCCCCCTCTCCTCTTTCTGGGCACCGCTAGCCACAAAAAGCCAAAAAAAAAAAATTAAAAAAAAAAAATATATAAAAAAAAGGGAGGAATTAAAAATAAATCCCCCCTCTGTGCTTGGCGAAGAGGCTCTTTAGCAGAGGAGGAAGAGGAGGGCGAGGATGGGCAGGAGGAGGACGGTGGCAGCCGGGCGGGCGGCGGAGTTGCAGTGGCCTCGGTTGGAGCCGATGCAGGCGGCGTAAGCCATGGCGTGGGGGATGTAGTTTTGCTCGTGGACCCCGTGGAGGAGATGGGCCATGGGGCCGCGGGCGAACACGGCCACGTCCTCGCCTCCGTGGGTCTCCTGGCGCAGCGGCACGGCCGATTGAGCCTGGTAGTTGGCGTGAGCTGGGGTGGAACGGGAACCGCACCGACATCACCGAAAAAAAAACCCCAAAAGGGCCAAAAACCAAAATGATCAGCGGTTGTTTTCCAAGGGCTCGTTTGAGCCGAGCCTTGATTTCGGCGTGTTCTGCCCCAAAAACGCACTCACCGAAATCCACGGCGGAGACGTTTTCTCGCTCGCCCGCCACGATTTTATAGCCGGGGCCGTTGCCGTAGAGGATGGAGGTGAAGGGTTTGCGATCCACGTCGCTCTGCATCGGGGCCAGACCTGGAGGCGGCGGCACCGTCAGCGGGACGGGGACGTCCCCGGGAGTGTCACAGCAGGACACCGAGGTCGCCTCCGGTGGCCGCCGCCCGGCAGGGGACTCACCGAAGATGGGGTTCCCTCGGGGGGTGTAGCCGCCGAAGGTGAAGACGTGCGAGTGGTCGGCGGTGACCACGCTGAGGGTGTCCTGGGCCGAGGTGAGGCGGGTGGCCAGCCCGATGGCCCGGTCCAGCTCCACCGCCTCGTGCAGCGCCTGCTTCGCCTTCCCCTCGTGGTGCCCGTGATCGATGCGGCCGCCTGCGAGCCCCCGGCACCGCTCACCATCGCCCACCGCGGCCCCAGCCTTGGCAACCACCCCCCTTCTTCCTTCTCTTTGCAGACCCCGTTACCTGCTTCACCTTCCCCTTTTCATCTTCCTTTTATCCCCAGCATCCCTTTTCTCTTTCCTTTTCACCCATATTATCCCCCCCTTCCTTCTCTTCCCCCTTTTCCCCCTCCTTATCTCTTTTTTCCCATCCCTCATCACCCTCCTTTCCCCCATCACCCTCTTTACCCCCCTCCACTATCAGCCCCTCTATTCCCCTTTGCCAAAGGGGAAT
>JAOEGS010102740.1:0-10349 GCA_025447755.1 Corythornis vintsioides
TTCTCCAGGCTAAAGAGCCCCAGCTCTCTCAGCCTCTCCTCAGAAGGGAGATGCTCCACTCCCCTAATCATCTTGGTTCACTTGCTAATGTGTTAGCCTGCAGAGCAGCCATCAGCACTCCATGAAAGAGGCAGATGAGGTTTCACTATGGGAAAGCAAGCAAGTTACTAATGGTAGCAGCACAGATCAAGTGATCAACCAAGCCTGCTTCATGGTGATGGCACGTACCCTTCCAATGAAAGGGAGAAAGAAACTTCTTCACTTGGTCCAGCAAAAAGCCATTAGAAAAAATAATCACTTAAAGGACTTTTGACCTGTTTTACAATCATGGGCAACAAAACAGCTTAATGTATTAGAAATCAACAAGCTCTTAATTAATGATTCTGGTGTTGAGAAAGCAAACAAATTAACAAGTATTTATATGTGTCCACAGCTGCTACCAACACAAACCAATTGTGGCCAGGGCACTAGTAAATAGATGCTCTTGTCTCCCTGCCTCTGTGTTAACCTGGAAGCCTTACCACTAAAGACAAACTTTAAAGAAAGGTCTCAAGGTTATATACCAAGGAAACATGTGGTAAAGTACTTGATGTAAAGGTTAGAAACAAAATTACAGCCTTATTTTAGCTACCTAAGTCTGTATGGCAATTATATCCCCTATAGCTGCTTTGGGTTTCAGAGTGGGGTGGCAGTCCTTGGGCTGTGCTAGCAAGCAGTCCTCAGAGAATTTCTCCAGAGACCTGACTGCTTGCTTTGATCATAGGTCTTAATGCTTGATAATCCAGTACCAGTGTGAAATGAATTCTCAAAATAAATCATGGTTGTTTTTTCAGTTTCTAAATTTAGAATTACAAAATACAGTCATTTATATGATTCCTGCCATTCTTTTCAGAGAAGCTGTTGCACACAAGCCTTGTGAGCCATCAAAAATATAAAATGGATGGTTGCCAGATCTGTTTCCTCACTCTCTCAAGCAGCCTGTTTCTGACTGCTGATTTCTCTGTAATGTAAACATGTGGAGAGAGGCAGAAGAAATCCCTTGTTTTATCTGCTGCATCTGTCATCCCAAAACTATTCTTTACCCAGAGTGCCAAATCCAGTTGACACACACAGTTGACATACTTGCTTTTATTCCAGTTCTGCATAGAAAAGGGGTTCCAGGTGCACAAAACCAGTGCACGTTTTGAAACACAAGCCAGGTCTTATACACAAAAGTAACAAAAAAGAAACTACAGTAAGGCAGTAATTTTGTCACTCCTAGCTTTAGATATGAAGGCAGAAATTTGCCATTCCTTTATCTCAAAACTCCTGCTATCTTTTGGTACCTCCTGAATAGAATTGATGAATAGATTTGATCAATGGGACAATGTTAATGGGATGAATCACAAAAAATATTAGGGTTTGTTGAGCTTCAACAAGACCAAGTGTCAGGTCCTGCACTTGGGCCAAAACAACCCCATGCAAAGATACAGGCTTGGGGAAGTGTGGCTGGAAAGTTATCTATTGGAAAAGGATCTGGGAGTTTTAATTGACAAGAAGCTGAACATGAGACATCAGTATGCCCAGGTGGCTAAGAAAGCCAATGGCATCCTAGCTTGTATTAGAAACAGTGTGAGCAGCAGAAGTAGGGAGTTGATTGTCCCCCTGTACTCAGCACTAGTGAGGCCACACCTTGAGTACTGTGTCCAATTCTGGACACCTCAACACAAGAGAGATATTGAAGTGCTGGAGTGAGTGCAGAGGAGGCAACAAAGCTGCTGAAGGGCCTGGAGAATAAATCTTATGAAGAGCAATTGAAGGACCTGGGACTGTTTAGTTTGAGGAAGAGGTGGCTGAGGGGAGACCTCATAACTCTCTACAACTACCTGAAAGGACATTGTAGAGAGGTTGGTGCTGGTCTCTTCTCCCTGGTAATTAGTGATACAACAAGAGACAATTAAATCAAATTGCATCACGGTAGGTTTAGACTGGGCATTAAGGAAAAATTTTTCACTAAATGAGTGGTCAGACACTGGAACAGGCTACCCAGGGAGGTAATTGAGTCACCATCCTTGGATGTGTTTAAGGGTAATTTGGATGTGGTTTTTTTAGGGATGAACTTTGCAGTGTAGGGCTAATGGTTGGACTTGATGATCACAAGGTCTTTTGCAACCTGAATGATTCTATGATTCTATTAACAGAAATTGTGTATTTTAAGAAATTATTTATAAAACCCTATCCTCATCACTAATATCTGGTTAATTTGACCTGTCCAAAATATAAAACCAAAACATTTTGAAAATAGGAGCATGCACACTAAGGGTTTTCCCCCTTGGATACTGGTGGTTTGGGTGTTTCTTCCATGCATTGTATCACTTTATTGCCTCAATGGTGTGTAATGTAATCAGCTTCCAGCTTCCAAGACCAACAGGCACAGGCAGCAAGGCTCAGATTAAAATTCACTGCCTCCATGGTGCAGTGAAAGTGCTGAATCAGCCTACATGGATCTTGTTTCAGCCTAGAACCTGGAAGATTGGTGTCACCCCTCACTCTTGTTTCAGGGACACCTTTCCTATGGGAAACATGGGGCCTGAGTATCAGTGAAATGGCTCAATCTCTGACCTTTAATGTCCCATGCCTGCCTATAGACAATGCCACAGCACCTATTGAGGGAAGATAGAGGTTGCTATGGCAAACCAGTATAGGTAGCAGTCATGACCCTAGGCTTTAAAAGACCATGGGATGCGAGTTGTGTTCTACTTGTGAACTTCAACAGTAAGTAGCCTTTTCTGTACTTAACTTATATATGATACTAAACAGTGGATTTTGAGTCACCAAGGAAAACATCTCCAGAGAAAGAGTATAAGCATGTAAGATACCATTTTATCCCTATAAAAGTGTCAGGAGTGACTGAGCTGGGAAGGGAGGAAGGCACTTAACCATTTGAGATAAAATCTATGTCTCTGATGAGTATCTCAATACACTCCTAGGATAATCAGGTCTACTCTGGCAAATATTTTCTTCATTCTTATACTTTAAATGGTGGTAAATACAGTTGCCTGCATTTTATACATTTCTCTTTTTTTACAGTGAAAGTGGAAGTATTCTAATGAGAAAGGGTGGTGGTGGGGTGGGGGGAAGAAGCATAAATTACATTTTAATAGTAAGAGGAAGAAATTAAATATCTGAAACTAATTCACTAGTGCTCCTGAAATTATAGCACAGATAGTCTTTCTGCATACTTGGCTGGAAAGGCAGTCGAATGTCTTTGAAGCTATTTCTTAATCTTTTAAGGGTTTTTCTGATTTGATATAAACAATTGAGAACTGAAAGATTGTTTAGCATTTTTCAGTGAAAAAAAATGTTTATGTACTTAGAGATATTTTTATAAGGAGAATAAAAAGACCAATATTTTGAAGAAAACAGATGTTTGTCTTCTTATGTCACAAATATTCTGTCTCTGCAATGTATAGATTTGCTTTTACTGTTTAGTTAATCTTTGCTCCACCAATGGAACAGGAGAGAGATTCTGAAATAATCTTTCTTACTGTAAAAGGATTAAAGTATTTATATTGATGATGTTTTATTAATATTTTAAAACTCCTTTTGCACTGGAACCAGGTTGAGATTACATATGTGTTAACAATTTCTGAAGAACTGATGTGGGGAGAAGATTTTGTTTTAGGGAGAAGTATCAACGCTTTCAAGATGGTATTGCCAACAAAGCTAAACATAAAAGATGCAATATGTTTTGAGATAACTACATCTATGAACATCCAGAAAATTCACTTAACTGGTTTTGCTGCATCTGTGATGAACAACATCATATATCAGTACAGGCTGGGGGCTGATCTGTTGGAGAGCAGCTCTGGAGAAAGAGACCTGGGGGTCCTGGTGGATAGGGGAATGACCATGAGCCAACAATGCACCCTTGCATTGGCCAAGAAGGCCAATGGCATCCTGGGATGCATTAGGAGAAGTGTGGCCAGCAGGTCAAGGGAGGTTCTCCTCTCCCTCTACTCTGCATTGGTGAGACCCCACCTCGAGTACTGTGTCTAGTTTTGGGCACCCCAGTTCAGAAAAGACAGAGATTTACTGGAGAGAGTCCAACACAGGGCCACCAAGATGATGGAGTGGAGCATCTCCCTTCTGAGGAGAGACTGAGAAAGCTGGGGCTCTTTAGCCTGGAGGAGACAGGGGGGACCTCATCGATGTCTATAAATACGTTAAGGATGAGTGTAGAGAGGATGGAGCCAGACTCTTCTCAGTGTCATCCAGTGACAGGACAAGAGGCAATGGAAATAAGTTGGAGCACAAGAGGTTTAGGGGAAACACAAGGAAAAACTTTTTCCCAGTAAGGGTGACAGAGCTCTGGAATGGGCTGCCCAGGGAGGTTGTGGAGTCTCCTTCTCTGGAGACACTCAAGACCTGCCTTGATCTGTTCCTGGGTGACTCGGTCTAGGTGATCCTGCTGTGGCAGGGGGGTTGGACTAGATGATCTTCTAGGTCCCTTCCAACCCCTAACATTCTGTGGTTCTGTGAGTCTGATTCTTTTAAGGTATGTCATTTATGTCGCGGCGCTTCCTGATAATGCCTCTAGATGGCAAACTTTCACAAATATTGGGTTCTGACGGCAGCCGGTGCTTGGATTCCCCGGGCATCCTGGCCGGGACGTCAGAGTCCTGCAAGCTCTGAAATACTGTGTCACACAGACCTGTCACTTGGGCAGCAATAGCTGATATCTCAACGTGTGAAATATATTGGCTGTCGAGAGCCATTAGTTATAATGTTACAGGGATGAGTTCCTAAAATATAACATGTTTATATACATCCAAACACACACCCCCATATATTATGTGTCCCCATATGCATGCATTTGTGTATATACATATACAAATATGAAATCTTATGTTAAGCAGAGCTTCAAAGTTGTTTTAAAAGTTCTAACAGTTTCAAAAATCTTTGTTATGTACTCTAAAATGTCAAAATCAAAGTCAGAGCATCTGTCAATAGAGACTTGTCATACTATGTTTCTGTAATGCCATCTGTTTAACCTGCACAAATCCTAATTTACCTTGATAGGAATCAAAGGCATGAGTCTTTCAAAATGTAGATCTGTCATTACAAATTAGGTCCATCTGCTTCTACCCTGAGGATTCTCTGTTAGTGATGGTACTGTATTACCCCATGTCCCTCAGCACTTCCTCATTGTCTGAATAATCCAGTTATCTTATAGGGTGCAAATTATAAGTCTAGGTACTCTTTACATTAGTGATACTTTATCTGGCAAGTGTAATTATATTATATGGTCACAATGAAGAGGAGTTCATGGGGAAATAAAAAATATTTCCAAGTGTTTATATAGTCATCATGCAGTGTCTTATTCTTTGTATTATTGAAAAAGAACAAACCTATTTGCTTCATTATTTTTTTGCCTGTAGTGCCTTGAAGTAAGATACATTACTTCCAATAGAACAAAATATTTTTCTAGGGCTACGAGTCCTTGAAGACACTTCACTTACTGTCATGCTTCACTTTGTTTCAATATGCTCTGATGTCCTGGTTTGAGTGAGAACAGAAAAGTTCTGTTTATCAATTTAATGTTTCAGCTCAGTCTCTTTCTGACGTCAGCAGTGTGTTCTCACAGGCGTATCTGCTTCTATCAGTGATAACATCCCATGTTTAGAGTTACTACCAAGGGAAGGCGTGCACACCAAGGCCACTGCTGGATCTTGTGTATCACATTGAGAGTTGCAAAAAGTGAAAGGCTGCACCAGCAGGGAGGAGTGGACTTGACAGGTGATCCTAAACTGACCAATGAGGTATTCCAGCTCATGTTATAATCAGTTCAAAACTGAGGGATCACTAGTGTCAGGATCACTTCTTCAATGGCTAGCATTCTAGGAGAACTCTGTTCTTCAATCCCAGTCCAAATCCTGTGTTCCTGAATACAGTTCCGTAATCCAGGTCCTGAATCCAGGTTCCATCTGCCACTGAGTCCAGTCTGGGACTTCCCCAGTGGCTGCTTGTGGTGAAAAGATACTGGAGTGCAAGGTTTATGCAGAAGATTTATTTGAACTCACAGGTTTAACTGTAAGGCCCCAGGAAACCAATTATTTGAAATTTAATACACCACTAATGCAGAGTGGTTTTTTTGATACAGTGGAATAATACACTATTACAATTTAAAAGCAAGAACACACTACAATGTATTAGAAAGTGTGGTAAATATATGCATTAGTTAATCACCCGTGCTTGCAGACTATGCTAAATATTCACTTACCATTCCAGGTAAGGGCTCTCAATTTTAGGAAAAAGTCACCTTGGCCGATGTCCTGACCAAGGTGGAAGGGTCTCCATCCAGGTGAATGCTGGAGAGGTAACTCCCTGAGAATATTAACCAAACCCCAGTATTTTTATCCCCTGATTTATGACTGATTATACAGTTGAGTACACAAGGCTGTGGCTGCACCCTCCAGGTGCTTGTGACAAAACTATGGCCTGTGGGATTATGCCATCTGGATACACAAAAGGTGTCAGCTGAGACCACCACTGATGCTTCTGATCTCTCCTTCTCTTAATTTCTCAGAAAGCCAAATAGTGGTTTGAATTGAGACTCAGAACATACTGTTTGTTAAGGAATTTCAAGGCTCAGCTCTTGTGGTGTAGCACTGCCCTCTTTGGCTTATTGACAACTCAAGGCTGAGCTGTCTCCACAGCTCCCATGTGTCATCCCTGCACAGATTAGGCCACCAACAGGCAAATCAAGGCTGTGTTGCCTGTACAACCCCCTGTGAGTTGTCTGCATGCACCAGGTGATACTGGAACTTGCTTATGAACTATGAGCAGGAAACCCATACACTGCTCCACAACATCTGGTGACAGCGATGTAATTGCCATCAGAGGTTATAAATTCAATATTGGTTTTGTATATGTTTGTATATATTCCATTTTATTGTTACTGTTTTAATTAAAGATTGTTTTAGTTTCGGGTTTTGTTTTATTTTGTTTTCTTATCAATAAATCTCCCTTAATCCCTTACTCTTCCCTTTGGAGAGTGAGAGGCATTAACAGAGCATCTGTTATAGGTCTAGTGCATGGCCCTGACCCTAAGCCTTGACATCTATCACAGATAAAATAAGGATCTTGGGATTTCCTTGTTTGAGAATTCCCAAGGTACAGTTATTTGAAATTTCTTGTGGTACAATGAATGATTAAGTGAGCTGGGAACACTCAATGACTTCTGTTGTTACCACATATTTAGAAATCAATTGCACTGCTAGATGTGGTTAATGTTTGTTGTTTTGTCTTTTTTTCTTGTTTCCTTCAGGGATGAAGAAAGGCTATGGAGTCAGGAAACTTTGTATTTTAATTCTGGATTTATTTTTTTAAGCTAGGTTAATTGTGTTTTCTGTTTCACCAATACAATTGAATTAATATTTAGCTAAAGAACAAGCTAAAGTCCAAGGTAAAAAGGAGATAATTTCAATAGTTGTGTGTCACTGTATAGATTATGCGACACCATTTAACTGCTTTGTAGCATTAAAACTAGTTACGAAGCTATGTGAAAGGAATATGTCTCCAATATGAAACACATATGGAGGTATGTGAAAGGAATATCTCTCCAAACAAGTCCAGAGCCAGATGGGCAAAGGGTCCAGGTTGTTAAAGATATGGGCTCAGTATCTTGGGTTTTTAGGTAAAGGTAACAACCTTTCTGAGATAAATGGATTAGTACTAGCATCTTGCTCAGCTCTGTAAAAGTCTATCTTTCTGTGAGTACTATTTTACAGCACATTTAACTGACTGGGGAAATTAAGGCTCACTTATTCATAAAAGAACAAGTTTACCAGGCCATTAGCCTGTTCTGGTTATCTATTTCATATGATATAGATAAGAGGTTTAAGCAACTCTGACCTATGAACCCATTGCAGAGCATAGATTTTATATCTTCCAGAAACAGGATAACTCCTTTGGTAAAGGAATCACACATCAGTATCTGTAATTCAGTCAGTCCTAGATTTTGAAGGATTTCCTTCTTGTTTGTTACTTTGCAAAAACAAACCAACAACAAAAACAAACAAACAAAAAAAACCTTGCAGCATAAAACATAACCATTTATATTTAAAAGGGTACTCAACCTAGGCTGAAGTCTGATGTGATGAGAATCCAATATAACTCTCCCAACTCCATATTTCCCGTTTAAATTGTCTAGATTCATTTTCAGAGACTGGCAGCAAACAAATCTCACCATGTAGCTAATCAAGATTATGACCTAGACTTAATTATAAGTCATGGTATGCATGGGCAGGAGAGGAATGAGTGGACCACAAACATTGTAAAGCATCTTTGCTACATCTTTACACATTACTCATTCTGCAGAAAAACTTCTAAGTATGTGCCAAGGAATGGTCCCACTACATGATTATTATTCAAAAGGTAGTGCTATTTCTCTATTCTCTTTGATCATTCTCTAGTCATACAAGAAAGGATCACATTTACCCTCTTAGCTACAACTTTGCATTAGGAACTTATGTTGAACTGGTTATTTCAAAGAATTAACCCTGATTCTGTTAGCATATACTCGAAGGTCTTTTTTCTTCTCTTTATGACCACACCTCAGAAATAACTGTAGTCAACAGGAATTCTACCTATCAATCAATGTGAAAATCAGACTATACAGGTGTCAATTGAAAATGCAATGATTCTTAATCTAAAAATACTGATTTTTCTGTACAATGTACCTTTTACAAATGTAAACAGAAGAATTATATTTACATTATAGAAAAGCTAGAATGAATGACAGTTAAAGACTTATTTATGTAACTTGCTATCTCTATTTAAGGTGCTCATATAATGAAGCTGCTGATTTTTCAAAATTAAGACTTCTAACTTCTGAAGAAAAATAATACATTAAAAGTTAAAACTCATTATCATAGCAGAATATTGTTAGCATAAGAAGTTTACTGATTTGGGAGTGTATTGCTGTGTTTTCCATACTGCCTTTCATTGAGCGTCTGTCTCAAAATAGGATTTTCCTTTGCTAATTTCTCTTATTGTCATGCATGCTTTCCCATCACTAAAAGACAAGCACAGGCAATACGTTAGATAGCCCAGAGGTCTGTGATCTCTTATAGACACACCAGACCATCTTAATGCTCTGGAAACCAAAAGACTGTGAACTAGGACTCAACCACATAATTACACTGAGCCCTGCCAAGTTCTATTCCAGAAGCATAGTCTCATCAGGCACCTGGTACCAGATATCATGAGGTGGCTCCCACAGTGTGTGCCAGAGAGCTTCGAGAACACTGTGCTGATAGCCACCAGTTGAGTGGCAGGGCTGCAATCATCGGGCAAATGAAAGAACAACTTGTGTCCAGCATCAGCCCAGGAAAGCCAAACAGTTCAGCAACCGTATGGGAGAGTGGCACTCGTACAACATAACTGTGGGACTGGTACCCAAGCCTGACGTCAGCTTCAGCCTCCTTAATTGAGGAGCTGGAGATGCCAAGTTAAGGTTCCCAGAAGAGCCTTGTGGCTCTGACAGCATTTTTCCTTGCTTTTCCTGCAGAGCAGAGTTCACTTCTCACTTCAGTACATCAGGCACCCTTGCATCCCTCCTGTCTTAGTTCTCCTTTGATTCCCTGCTCTTTCTTCTTCTGATTGGATTTTCCAAGCCTTCACAGGTATGATTACATACTTGTGAAGTTAATAAATGTTCCTAGGTTATTGACCTAGTCGTTGTCTTCTTACATTATTATACAACAAGTAACTCATGCTTGTTAAGAATGCTTGTGAAGAGTGAGTCTAAACTACTAGAGCTCATGAAAAAAATCTACCTCAGTTCAGTATAAAGACAGCAATCTCAGTTAAAGACAGAAAGATAAAATGCTATGGTCTTTTCCTCTGTCAGATCAAATGGTAAAATAATAAGTGATTAATTTTTTTAAGCATTCTATCAATAAAAGACATTGAAGACTTCAATGGGGCTTGTTAAGGAAAGAAGTAGTTAGAGGACAAGTTTGGTCTTTTAAAATTTGAAATAGCCATGTCCTCCAGATAGTAGAGACCTCCCCTTCAAACAGTAAAAGAACAGAGAACATAATGTTTGTAATTGATCTGAACAGCGACTAAAGACAAATAGATGATTCAAATGATATTTTATTTTTCTTAGGATACATAATTTCTGATGTCACTGTGATCCTCCTCCATGGGTAGCAGCTGAAATTATGTAACTTAGTTAAAATGTAAATGTTTCTGAAAGATTTTAAAATACTAATTGGGTGGATACTTGTTGCGGTTTGGGGTCAGGGCAACCCCCAGACCGATAACAGACCGCTCTCTATTAACCCCACTCCCTCCCCAAA
>JAOEGS010102741.1:0-10341 GCA_025447755.1 Corythornis vintsioides
AAAATACTTTTTTTACTTTTAAAAAAATACGCTCTCTTGTAAGAACTCACAATCTGACCAATGTACTGAAACTTCTGCTTCCAAACAGCAACAGGAAGCACATATTGACCAACCCAACATAGGCCTGTCTCACAACAGTCAATCAAAACAATTTTTTATCAGACCTATGAGCATACCCAGCAAAGAAATGTGCAAAATGCCTTGGACCTTGGATCATTACATTCAGTTTCTGATTCATAATTCCCATGTGTCTGGACATGAACCATGAACTTCTTTATCATCTCACCAGGTTGGTCTTGTCCCTCAGTAAAGACTTAGCTCACTGCTTTGCACTCTGAAGCTATTCACCTTCTATCTTGGTTATGACTAACCTATCACCTTTCTTTTAAAGAGAACTATCAAATTTAGATCCAGTTGTCCAAAATAAGACTCAGATACATACTAGAAATCAATCAACATTATAGCTATCAGCTAAAAGAATCACACAATAACAGAATGTTAGGGGTTCGAAGGGACCTAGAAGATCATCTATCCAACTCCTCTGCCAGAGCAGGATCACCTAGACTAAGTCACACAGGCACACATATAGGTGGGTCCTGAATATACGTCTCCAGAGAAGGAGACTCCACAACCTCTCTGGGCAGCCTGTTCCAGAGCTCTGTCACCCTCACTGTGAAGTTTTTCCTTGTGCTTACCATAAACCTCTTGTGCTCCAACTTGCACCCATTGCTTCTCATCCTGTCATTGGATGACATTGAGAAGAGTCTGGCTCCATCCTCCCTACACTCACCCTTAACATATTTATAGACACTGATTAAGTTCCCCCTCAGTCTCCTCCAGGTTGAAGAGCCCCAGCTCTCTCAGTCTCTCCTCATCAGGGAGATGCTCTACTCCCTTAAACATCTTGGTGGCCCTGCGTTGGACTCTCTCCAGTAGCTCTTTGTCCCTCTTGAACTGGGTTGTTCAAAACTGGACACAGTATTCCAGGTGAGGACTCACCAATGCAGAGTAGAGGAGGAGGAGAACCTCCCTTGACCTGCTGGCCACACTCTTCTTAATGCATCCCAGGATGCCATTGATTTTTTTGGCCACAAGGGCACATTGGTGGCTCATGTTCATCCTCTTGTCCACCAGGACCCCTAGGTCTCTTTCCCCAGAGCTACTCTCCAATAGATCAGCCCCCATCCTGTACAGATTCATGGGGTTGTTCCTCCCCAGATGAAGGACTCTATACTAGCCCTTGCCAAATTTCATTATATTTCGCCATGCCCAGCTCTCCAGCCTATCCAGGTCAACAATTATTACTTTGCTGGAGGAACAGGTGATAAGATGTGATGAAAAAAATTGGCTAGCTTGTACATGAGTAAGCAGAGATGACCTTCAGCAGGATCTTGTTCATGTTTATTATATACAACTTTCACACTGGTTCCTTCCACTGGTGCTTGTGGCATTTCACAAATAGAAGCTCAAGTTGTATATGGTTCTAAGTGAGTGACACAGCCCTCATAATGAGCCATGGAGAACCTAAGACAACAAATACTTCTTGATTCCTGTACTGAAAGCTCAAAGAGTGCCAGGGGACTTGATGGTATTCCAGATAACTTTTAGATACAAGTTGTTTTCAGACATCTCATCCTCCTGCTTTTTGCACATGACTGGATAAGGTGACTGACACATATCTTCCACACTGTGTAGAAGTAAGTAGAAGACAGAGAAGATGTGGTGTCTTTAGGCTGGTATGTCACATCATACATGGATGTGAGGTATAAGTACCAGCCTCTCGAAATAATTTCAAAGGATTAAGAAAAGAGCAGATATGATGTGACAGCATTTCTGTCAAGCAAGTTGATAAAAAGGATGAGGATTTCCCACATGAGTACACACCAATTATTGATACAGGCGTCAGGAAATAAAAGCAAGATGAAGATTTATCAGAGTATGGTAGCCACTTGCATTCAACATGTGAAAATTTTGATCAAAGGAAATTGCAATATGTTTTAAAGCTTGCTAACAACCTGGTATAAATTCTAATATTTTACTGTTCTGTGAAGATCAGTGAAATTACATTTTAGAGCATAAATATTGTTTCTTTTGCTAAAAAGCCTCAAAACAAAGTTAAATAATAAAAAATTAATTTCACCAAGAAATTCTACCTGTCCATTTTCAGGCATTTTATGCCACTCAATCTGATCAGGTCTTTTTCATGAACACTAAGGTTCCCAATTTTGTTAGATTCTTGCAATTTAAAAATGTGTGTTGCCACTGCACTATTATAAATCAAGATTATGAAAATTAACAACGTAGGCAGCAGTAGAATATTAAAACATGTATATTTTCTTACAGCTTTAGATTCTGTTTTCTGGACACTGACTATCTACCAAGCACAACCTCATTGCTTCCAGTTCAGTTTCAGTAAAACTAATTTTTTTAAAAAAAAGGGCGAACTAAAAAAAAGTTGCTTTAGACAGTAAGACACAACCCCAGTTTACTGCTGAAACATTTATATATTCCTGACCCAGAGGGCTCTCCATGGCAAGGAGTCTAGTATTTGTTGCATCCTGTGATCTTTAAGAAGGTGAATATTCACTTACGTGAGATATGCTTTGTCTGTCACACTGCTGAAATAGAGTGAAGTGCTCAAGAGGCACAAGTGGAGAGATTATTGTCAAGAAATACTCTGCAAAAAAACACTGAATGTTCCTTGTTGTTCCTTAACATGACCAGCCTTGATCTAAAACAAATATTGTTTCCATCCGAAGAGTAAACTGTTAATGCAATCTACTTTTTCCTTCTCATCAGTCTTCTGGGCTGTCTGGAGCCATGGTGTGACATGCTGAGCTGACTCTTCTCTGATGAGCAGTAGTATCAGTGCCATATGCTGTGAAGAAATACTCTTCTGCCACTTCACTGCAGCTCCCCAGGAAGAATGGAAGATTTTGTTCAGCCTTTGTAGAAGAACTGAGGTTCAGACAGGAAACAAATCCAGCACTTTGGTTGCACAGCCTTTATGTTTGCTTTCTTTTTTTGTTATCTTACTTGGAGGAAATGAGGAGAAAGAAGCCAAGCAGTTTACGAACTTCTAATTTCTTCTTTTAATTGCTCAGCTTCTCTTGTAAGTAGTTGTTTCTTAGGTTGAAAAGTTAAATAATACAGTATTTTATGTAATTTTGCATATTTAATGCCTGTTTCCAGTGAATAGTGATAATATAATACAGATGCAGCTGTTTTTTTTAATCAACATACAGCACTCTGGAAACTCCCATGAATGGGATTCTAATGTTTGGTCTTCATCACATGACCTAGTAATCACAAAACATAGGAAAGGCCAGAACCTGAAATGGCTGTTTCTTATTAATTAAAAACTTTGAATATCTGTAGCTTAACAGAAAAGGAAAACACAGCAGCAACATGACCAGAAAGAGCTGAATGCAGGTTTCACTGTAGGGAAGAGTTAATACCTGACTGAAGAGGACAGAGGAGAAGAAAACCCACAACTTCTCTACTCTTCAGTGGCCAGACGAGACTAAATAATTTTAAAAGAGTTGCTATAAGGCAGTCTCTGGATGGCTTGTCTGACATGTGATACATGTGAGCACAACTATCTCTGTGAAGCAAATGGACCAGGCTGTGTATGCTGGTTTCCACCACTGGTGCATTTCCTTATGAAGAACACAGCATTCCAGGGGAAAACAGGGATCTTCATATTTTGAAACTAAAAAGCCAGACTTTAACCATCCACTATCTGTAATCAGGCCTCTTTAGGGCATGTCACATGTGTTATTTCCCTTATGCTATGATCCTGACATTTAACTTTTTTCTTTCCTCACAGATAAGAATAGAAGGGCAAAATGCTGACATTTCTGTAAAAAGGTTTATGAAATACTTCCTTTAAAAATTACTGGAATGACTTCATTAAAAGACTCATGTCACATCAAACCATATAAGACAGAATCACAGAACTGCTGAAGTATGAAGGGACCTCTAGAGGTCATCTAATCCAAACCTGCCACCAAAGCAGGTTTGTCTAGAGCACATTACACAGGAACACATCCAGGTGAGTTTTGAACTTCTTTTTTTAACATCTCCACAACCTCCCTGTGCAGCCTGATCCAGGGATTTGTCACCCTCACAATAAATTTTTCCTCATATTTAGCCGGAACCTTCTGTGTTCCATCTTATGCCTATTTCCCCTTGCCACTGGGCACTTGCCACTGAAACAGTCTGGATCTGTCCTCCTTGCACCTCCTTGAATATTTAAAGACATTGATAAGGTCTCCTCTCAGTCTTCTTCTCCAGGCTAAATAGTCCCCACTTTCTCAAATTTATAAGATTGATGCTCCTGTCCCCAAGTCTTCTTCTTTGCCCTCCACTGGACAATTGGACTATTTGGACTATTTAGGACGCTGGTGCAGAGAATTTCTTAGGAAGCAGCCCTCCTAAATAAAGAGGCCCAGGAAGGCTAGTATTACTTCAAGAAAGCAATTCTGAAGGCACAGGAGCAGATGTCCCTATGTGTCTTAAAATGAGCCAGTGGGGTAGAAACCATTCTGGCTTAACAAGTAGTTTTTGCAACAACTCAGGGGAAAAAAAGACTGTATCACCTTTGGAAAAAGGAGCAGGTGAGCCAGGAAGCAGTTAAGGATGTTGTTAGGTTATGCAGAAAGAGAATTAGAGATGCAAAAGCTCAGTTAGAACTTAAACTGACCAGTTCTGTTAACACTTTCTTTGCCACAGTCTTCAACACAAAAATAAGATTATTCTTAGGGCAACTGAGATCCTGAGTAGGTAGACAGGGATGGGGGGCAGAATATCCCTCCTGTATTCTAGGATGAGACAGTTAGGGACCTACTGTACAACTTAAGTCCTCACAAGTCTATGGGACCAGATGGGATTCACCCTAGGGTCCTTAGGGAGCTGGCACAAGAGCCAGCGAAGCCGCTTCCACCATTTATAACCAGTCTTGGCTAACTTGGGAGGTCCCAGATGACTGAAGGTTGACTAATGTGTTGCCCATCCAAGAAAACGGCCAGAAGGATGATCAAGAGAACTATAGACCTGTCAGTCTGACCTCAGTGGCTGGCAAGGTTACTGAACAGATCATCCTGAGTGCCACTGAGCAGCACATACAAGACAACAAGGGGCACAGGCCCAGTCAACCTGGGTTTAGGAAGAGAAGTTCCTGCCTAACAAATCTGATCTCACTCTATGAGACTGGATAGTTTGGAGAGGTGGGCCTAGGTGAACTTCATGAGGTTTAACAAGACTAAGTGCAGGGTCCTGCACCTGGGTTGGAGCAACCCTCACTATCAATATAGGGTGGGGGATGAGATGCTGGAAAGCAGCTCTGCAGAAAAGGACTTGAGGGTGTTGGTGGATTTGAAGCTGGACATGAGCCAGCAGTGTGCAATTGCAACCAAGAAGGCCAATTGTATCCTGGGCTGCATCAAGAGAAGTGTGTCCAGAAGATAGAAGTGATTCTGCCCCACTACTCTGCTCTGGTGAGACGTCACCTGGAGTATTGCATCCAGTTCTGGAGCCCTCAACATAGCAAAGACATGGACCTGATGGAGCAGGTCCAGAGGAGGGCCACGAGGATGATCTGAGGGTTGAAACACCTCTCTTATGAGGACAGGTTGAAGGAGCTGGGGTTGTTCAGCCTGGAGAAGGCCCTGGGGAGATCTTGTAGCCACCTTCCAGTAGGGGGCCTACAGAAAGGCTGGAGAGGGGCTGTTTGTAAGGACTTCTAGTGAAAGGACAAGGGGTAATGGGTTTAAATTGGTGAAGAGTAGATTTAGACTAGATATCAGGAAGAAGTACTTTACCTTGAAGTTGGTAGAACAGTGGAATAGACTTTCCAGGGAGGTGGTTGAGGCCCCATCCCTGTTGATATTCAAGGTGAGGTTGGACATGTCTCTGAGCAGCCTGGTTTAGTTAAGGGTGTCCCTGCTCACTGGAAGGGGGTTGGACTAGATGACCTTTGGAGGTCCCTTCTAGCCCTAAACATTCTATGATTCTATGACTTATGAAATGCACCTTTTCCTCAGGTCTGAGACCACTGATGAATCTGTGGTTCTGTGAAACAAAGACATGAGGGTCTTGGCTAGCTTTGTCATAGGATAATTCTGGCCTGGAGAGAAAGAGAATGCAAATTTGATACTTTGCACCATACCAGCAGCTACCCCATGCCAAGCAGTTTTGGCTTCTTGACTGTCTATATAGTAAACCCAGTGTATGAATTTAATACTATCCACAACTATTTTAGTAATCACATTAATTTCAAGGAAAAGATCCATGAAGAGGAAGGCAGATATTAGGCGTAACTACCCAACTAGTATGACCGAAAAGGAAAACGTGATGCCTTCAGAATTTTCTACAAGGTTCTTGTCTCATCATGTCTTGTGTCCCACATTACACACCACATTAACTGTCCTGATTCAGACAGTTGTTATATTAAATTTAGAAATTCAAGACCAGAAGGCATATAAGGAGACAAGAATTTCATTAAGGAAAAGATTTATTTATGAGTGTGTTTGTGTATTTGTATAAGATGTAAATATTGATGTCAAACAACAAAACAGAACACTCCGATTGTTTGTCTCCCTTCATTTCAATGACCAGCAGGGGAGCACCGCTGGGAGAAAGAAGATGGTGGCAGGTAGACTTGAAATGGCAAACTGGCAGATTTGGAGGGAATTAAGGCGGCAGCCACTGGCACCCAGAAGGGGGCCTGGCCCCCCTACAAGACACGGGAAAATGGGGTTGAGGAAAAAGATGAACCCAAGCAGATGACAGCATTGCCTTGAATAGCTGCAGCGAGCCAATCAAGGGTTCAGTTGGTTGGCAGCTCTGGAGTTGTGAAAAGCACCAGGAAGGGAAGAAAAGATGATGGAGGCAACCCCCACTGCAGGAGCTGCCCTCTTTTTCTCTTTTTTTTCTCTCTCTCTTTTTCACAATCTCCCTCCAATGATCACTAAGAATCAAAATGAAGATATGTCTGGGATGTGTTGTGATGTTTCTCCGGAGCTGCTGTCAGGACAGAACCAAACACGCTTCCCTCCCCCTTCCTGTCCACATCCCCCAGCACATGAAAGCATGGTGTCCCTTCCCCTCTCAACACTGCGAGATCGTGCGCATGCCTGGGACTGATGGACCAGGTAACATCTGGGCTGCTCACAACTCCGTCCCAACCCACTCCTATGGCCCTGCCCCTCACCTGCGTGAACGCAGAAAAAATCACCGTGCCTCCTACCCCCCACCCGTGATGTAGGCAGGAAAAGAAAGAAAAGTTAAAAAAAAAATCAAAAAACAAAGTTGTTACCCCCTGACAAAACTATAGCTGGTTTTAGTTTGAAGAAGTCCAGTACATTGTGAGAAGATCTGTACATTGATTTCTATGCATTTCCCATCTCCATATAAATTCTTTAATGCATACTGAGAGTTGGCTGAAAATACAGTAAATAGGGAGAGAATTTCAGTGTGGTGGTGAGCTCTTATATTTACAACCACTACTGTTGCATTTCCTCTAGCTGGTAGCTTCAGCCTCTACACTACAGCAGGCGGCTAGTTAACACAGACAACTAAACTACTCTTTGCAGTCCCAGATTTTTCCAGGAACAGTGTCATTTATATCCATACCAGCCTTGAATGATAAAGGCAACACTGAGGTCAGGTTTTTTTTTTTCCATTTGTATTTTTTTCACTGCCTTCCACTTACCTTGATCTGCAGGAAAGCACTATTTAAATAAAAAAAATAAAGATATTCTTTATAGATTTTTAACTTATTAACCAAATAATTAATAAAATGAAGTTTGTTGCTAAAATAAAATAGAAAACACTTAAAATAAATAATTATTTTAAATAAATAATGAAACTGAAGTTGATAAAATTGAAATTGTTATTAACTCTCCTATAGTAAAGGACTTATTTGCTTGGAAAGGTGTTTAGACTCTGGACTCTTTTGTTGCATGTATAGTAATACAGAAGTGTATTACTACACATGTGTAGTAATACAGAAGTACTTTGCAGTTACACAGTTCTTTAAATTTAGCAAGTGTCACCTTCTGTGTAGCAGGCACAGAAGTAATTGTACTTTATAGCAGGAGCTGACAAAATGCCAAAGGAGAAAGAAGACTGGGAAATCTGGTGAAAATGGAGAACAAAATACTTCCTAAAGACTTACTGGGCAGGAAATGCTACATTGTCTTCTGTAGCCCTCATTAGTCAGGGTGTTTCAGCCAACCAGATGGAAGAGTTTTTGTAAGATGACCATACTAGCAAGGACTGCTCCCCAAGAAGCAGTTCCTAGTGTCACAGAGCTGGACCTATTTTGCAGCATTAAGGCTAAGCCTACAGCAATAGATCTGTAAGCGACCATTTCCCGGATGGCTTGTGGGATGCACTAGAGCATTCCTGTCTTGGCTTTTCTGCAATCAAGTTAATTTCTCCTTTTCCTCCTCTAGCCTGGACCTGGGGAACTTTTTGGCAAGCCAAGAGACCAGAGCTAATGATGGTAAAAGGACAATACCCCATCCCACATGGTCCTTCTGCACTTACTGAAATAAAAAGGACACCTTGTCCCCTATTCAAATAAACCTGCTTATTAAAAATGGATTGGCTGACAAAATGTTTTGGCTCACACATTTTGGTTTATATACAAAAGTCACATCATCCTCTCTGCCTCTCTTAAGAAGCCCCAAACCAAGACCAAACAAATCTCTTCAAATATTAATATAAATTAAAAATTAAGTGGGGAGTGGAGCAAGTATTAGTTCCATTTCAGTGACCATCATTCTATAGTAACATCTTTCATAGATACACTATTAAAGTCTTCCTTACAACAGTTACTAGCATAAAGAACAAATAAACTTATCAAATTAAATCACAGAATCACAGAATGTTAGGGATTGGAAGGGATATAGAAGATCATCTAGTCCAACTCCCCTGACAGAACAGGATCACCTAGACTAACTCACCCAGACCCTCATCCAGGTGGGTCTTGAATGTCTCCAGAGATGGAGACTCCACAATCTCCCTGAGCAGTCCATTCCAGAGCTCTGTCACCCTCACTGGGAAAAAGTTTTTCCTTGTGTTGACCTTAAACCTCTTGTGCTCCAACTTGCTCCCATTGCCTCATGTCCTGTCATTGGATGACACTGAGAAGAGTCTGACTTCATCCTTCCTACACTTACCTTTAATATATTTATAGACATTAATGAGGTCCCCCCTCAGTCTCCTATTCTCCAGGCTAAAGAGCTTCAGCTCTCTCAGCCTCCCCTCATAAAAGAGATGCTCCATTCTGTTGGTGAGTGGCTATGTGACAATGGTCATGGCTCATTGGAAGCGATGCACAATCCTATCTTTTCCGAAGCTGAAACAAGCACAGCATGAGATACAAATGTACTAAGGCTAAAGGAATTACAAGGACATTCATCCTGGAACTTAGTAAACAAGTTATATCACGAGGAATAAAGATAGGGAGAACTGACCACAAAGCAGAACAAAGACAGTATGTGTGATGTTTATATTAACCTTCAATGCTTCCAAATTACTAACCGACAATGTCGCTATTATTAACTGAGTAGAACCAATCAGTATGTAATTTTGTAAATTGTGTAATAGTGCTGATAACAAACCCTATATAATATGGCAAACCTTAAAATAAAGTGGATACTTGTTGCAGCTCATATTGAATCATCTTCATATATCTCCAATCCCGCCTCTGCACGATTCCCTTAATCATCTTGGTGGCCCATGGAGGAAAATGAGATGTCAAATTAGTAACAGAAAAATGTAAGGTTAAGATCTGTGTTACTGCACTTCACTTACTGGTTTGATTTTTTTTGTTGTTGTTTTGTTTATTTTTTGGGATTTTTTTCAGTAATAGACTTGATATTGAGGACTTCTCTGGTGCAACAGTAAACAACTTCTTGATACAGGTGTTTGAGAATCCAAGCAGGAAAGATGCTTTGCTGGACCTCATGTTTACAAAGAAGGAGGAACTGGACAGAGTTCTGGAACAGGCTGCCCAGGGAGGTTGTGGAGTCTCCTTCTCTGGAGAAACTTAAGACCCACCTGGATTTGTTCCTGGGTGAATTGGTCTAGGTGATCGTGCTTTGGCAGGGGGGTTGTACTAGATGATCTTCTATGTCCCTTCCAACCCCTAACATTCTGTGATTCTGTGATTCTATGGTTTCAGATGTGAAGATTGGGGTGGCCTTGGCTATAGTGACCATGAGGTGGTAGAGGTCAGGATCCTGGCAGAGACTACCAGAGCAAATAGCAGCAGCAGCAGCACAACCTGGCCTTCTGGAGAGACAACTGGAACCCCATCAGCGGCATCTT
>JAOEGS010102742.1:0-10291 GCA_025447755.1 Corythornis vintsioides
CCCTCTCCGGGACCCCCAGCGTGGTCTGGGGCAGCCCCCTGAGCTGGGCCCCCCCCAACCCCCAGCCCTCAGCCCCACCTCGGTGGCTGGAAGCGATTAAAGCCTCGGGTGGTCGGGGTCATCCCCCCGCCACCCAGGAGGGTCTTGGGAGGGCAGGGCAGGGACCCCCCCTCGGCGAAGGGAAAAGGGGGTCTTCACCGGGGTCACCCCCTCCTCTTTTCTTTTCCTCTTTGAGAGGGAAGAATGGGGGGTGGGGACAATGGCAGGGCCACCACTGCCCACCCAGGTCGCCCAGCTCCCCCAGCAGACCCCCCCACACACACCCTGCACCAGGCCGGGCTGGAGACCCCCCGTTCCCCGGGTTCAAGCAGCTCCGAGCCACGTGGCTTTGATTGGGTGGGAGGGGGGCACGGGGGACCCCCGAGGGGCCAGCGGGGTGAGGGGCATCCTGGCAGATGGCTGGTGGGGGGGAGGGGACACACGGGGAGAGCACAGATGCTGTGTCCCCCTCCCCCACGACCCCCTGGGAAGAGGGGGGGTCCCGAATGGGGGTTTGGGAGGGGACTGAGGGGCTGCGGACCCCCCTGCCCGCAGTAGGACCCTCAAAAGCCCCATCTGCTCCTGTCCGCCGTGGGATGTGGGGGGTGGGTGCCCCCCACCTGGTCAGAGTCCCCATCTCCCCGTGGGGGGCGGGGTGAGGGGTGGGCAGCTTGGCACTCACCCAGCCCCACGATGCCACCCCCTCACCACCCCGAGCTCCCCCCCACGTGGAAATAATCCCCCCGGTGTCCCCGGGTGGGTCATGGCAGCGAAACGGCCCCACCCGGGTGGGTTTTGGTCACTGGTGGCCAAGGCCAGGGGGCTGGCATGGGGTGGCATGGGGTGGCATAGGGTGGCATGGTGGCAGGGGATGAGGGAGGGGGAAACCAGCGCCTGGCACTTGACCTGCTGGTGCCCAGCAGTTGAGAGATGGAGCATCTGGTGGTCCCCAGGGTCCCCCTGGTCCCCGTGGTGCCACCTGGCATGTCCTGGCAGGTGTGACATGGTGGCAGGGGATGAGGCAGGAGGGAACCAATGTCTGGCACGGTGCCCTGCCCTGAAGGATGGACCATCCCGATCTCCACAGTGTCCCTGGGCACCCGCCTGGCACCTCGTGGCCGGTGGCACCGTGGGCACCGTGAAGCCACCATCTCAGATCCGTGTGGGGACTGTGAGAGTGCCCAGCTCGCGGGCACTGGCTGAGGAACACGAGGAGGAGGAAGGAGGAAGGAAGAGGTTGGTGGCAGCCCGATGCCAGGCAGGGCCCGGCAGTGACGTTGGCACGGGATGTGGCTCTGCCACCACAACCGGGACGCTTGGCGGCGGCTCTGGGTGAGTTTGGGGAGGTTTGAGCAGCAGGTTCTGGGGTTCCCACGGCCAACCCTCCCCCCCTGGGCGGGAGGAAGCTGTGGGTGGGGGTCAGGGTGTCACCACCCGTCCCCCCCTTCCTGTTCTGTGGCCTCCCGGGGCGGTGCCGCTTCCACACCCAGAATCTGGGGCTGGTTTGGGCAAAAAATAGACCCGGGGTGGCAGAGGAGCCATCCTGACACCCAGAGCTTCCCCGTCCCATCTCCATGGGGTTTATCGGTGTCCCCAGCATCGCCCTGGGTGCCCCTATCGCTGCCCTGGGTGCCCCTATCGCTGCCCTGGGTGCCCCTATCGCTGCCCTGGGTGCCACTACCACCACCCGTGCCTGGCCCTGCCCCTCGGGGGGCCGACCCCCACAGTGGCATCTGGGGTGGCATCTGGCCCAGCTGGTGGGTCCATCCCATGCAAGGGGCCACCCCAGCTGGGATGTCCTCATTAAGATGTCTATCCCAGTATGGCGTCCATCCCAGTATGGTGTCCGTCCCAGTATGGTGTCCATCCCAGTATGGTGTTTGTCCCAGCTATGGTCCCAAGACCTCCAGACCCCCCCAATCAGCTCAGAGTCCCCAGACCCCCATTGCTCAGACACCCCAGACTCCCTTTCCCAGGACTCCTAGACCCATCTTGCTGAACCCCCAGCCCCCCATTGCTCAGAGCCCCCCCAACCAGCTCAGAGCCCCCAGACCCCCATTGCTGAGCCCCCAGACCCCCACTGCTCAGCCCCCCCACTCCCCCCCCGCAACCCCCCGTTGCCAGGCGACGGCGGCGCTCCCGTGGTGCCCCGCGCTGCCGTTGCCATGGCGACAGGACGCGGTGCTGCGCTCCCGTGGTGACCCGCGGTGCCGTTGCCATGGCGACAGGACGCGGCGCGGCGCGGGCCTGCCCACGGCGGGGGGCGATGGAGAGCGGCGGGGCGGGGGACGAGCTGCGGGGTCTCTACGCCTGGTTGGACACGGTGCCGCTGTCCCGGCCCCGCAAGAACCTCGCCCGAGACTTCAGCGACGGGGGTGGGAGCGGCGTGGACCGCGGTTGGGGTCCGCGGAAGGGTCTAGGCCGTGCCCCCGGAGGGTATCGGGGGGGTGGTCGCCGCTGCCGCCGCTCCACCCCCACCCAGCCCCGCTCCTCTTCTCCCTCCCGCAGTGCTGGTGGCCGAGCTGGTGAAGTTCTTCTTCCCCGACATGGTGCAGCTGCACAGCTACGTGCCCGCCAACTCCACGCCGCAAAAACTGGCCAACTGGGGGCACCTCAACAGGTAATGGGGAAGGGGGGATGCCCCCCTGATCCTCCCCTTATCCCCCCCGCAACCTGAACTGGGAGGACTGGGCAGAGCGGCCCCCCAGTGTGGCCTGGCTGGGGAGAGGCAGGGGAGGGGTCTGAACCCACATGATATTGAGGGGGATTCAAACTGAGAGGGATTCGACCCCCCTCTGATGCTGAGAGGGACTTGACTTCACCCCCGATGCTGAGAGGGGCTCAAACCCACCTGATACTGAGGCTTAACCCCCCCCACCCCTAGATACTGAGAGGGATTTGACCCCCCCCATGATGTTAACAGGGGTTCAAACCCACCTGATATTGAGACTGAACCCCACCCCCCTTGATACTGGGAGGGTCTCGACCCTCCCCATGATGCTGAGAGGGTCTCAACCCCACCTGCTCCCGAGACTGAACCCCCTGAGAGGTTCACCAGCGGGGTCATCTCAAGTTGGGTGCCTCCAGAGCTGCCCGAGGGTGGCACGGGCAGCAGGGTGCCCGCTTCCCCACGGTGCGGGGTGCTGAGCTGTCTCCCCCGTGCAGGAAGGTTCTGAGCAGGCTGGGGTGCTGTCTCCGGGACGAGGGCATCCAGCGGGTGGTCCAGAGCCGCCCGGGCGCCGTGGAGCAGGTGCTGCTGCTGCTGCGCCAGAGGATCCAGGAGAGGCTGGTGCAGAACAAGGAGCTGCCCAGCCCGGGACAGGTCAGCGGGGCCTGAGGGGACGGAGGGCACCCAGCGTGAGTGGCATCCTGCTTGGAGGTGCCACCTGCTATGGGCTGGATGGTGAGGTGGGTGAGGAGCCACCCCAGAGAGCAGCTGGGCCCTCGTGGGTGTCACTGTCACAGCCACCTGGGGGTCCTCGCTGCCAGGGCAATGGGCAGAGGCCTCTGGGAGGTGGTGCCACCATGACAAGGGTCCTGCCCTCGGGTCACCCCGACCCCCAGCCTCTCTCCAGGCTGGGAAGTGCCCAAGGGAAAGGCCCTGGGGGGACTGGAGTGGAGCCAGAGGGTGCCCAGGGGGACAAGAAGGAACCGGCCTCAAGTTGCCCCGTGGGGAGGTTGGAGCTGAAGGGCAATTTCTCCCCCTCCAGGGCTGTCCCAGGCTGCCCAGGGCAGGGGTGGATCCCTGTGACACCTGGAGAGGTTTCCAAGCCCTTCATGGAGCTGAGGTGCTGAAGGACACGGGGGAAGTGGTGCCCGAGCAGTGCCAGGGGTGGGGGATCCATCAGCTCCGGGGTCTCCCTCACCCCAAACTAGCCTGGAATCCCAACTGCAGCTCCATAGGGAAGCTCAGTGGGGGGTTGGCCCAAGGCAGGGGGCCCCTTCTCATGGGTAGACCCATGGTGGGATCACCCCAGGGTGCAGATGGCAGCTGTGTGCCACCCTGGACTCGCTCTACATCCCGGGATGTCCCTCCAGTGCCTCCAGTGCTCAGCTCGGAGGAGGGACTCACGTGGCCGGTGGGAACTGAGCTGGATGGATCCCAACCAGGCCCCCTCCCTGGGCAGGGTCTGGCTGGGGGGGTGACCCACGGGGGTGCCCCATGGGTGGTTTCCTTCTCGCAGGGTCCGGGCTCATGTGCACCACTGCAAGAGGTCAACTACATGGAGACGGGTACGTTGGGTCCCATGCCCACACCTGCTGTGGGCTCCCCGCCCCAAACCCCAACCTCTGACCTCTGCCTGGCACGGGGGCACCCAAACCATGCTCCTGGGTGCCCCAGGGGGAGCAGGAGAGGCTGCTGGGTGTGGTGGGGGGGGACAGTGGTGGGCTAACCGCTGTGATCTGCAGTCTGCTTGAAGGTGAAGAGTGGCACCGGAGGAGGTTGTGCCCAGGAGGTTG
Organism: Corythornis vintsioides; assembly: GCA_025447755.1. Taxonomy (NCBI): domain Eukaryota; kingdom Metazoa; phylum Chordata; class Aves; order Coraciiformes; family Alcedinidae; genus Corythornis; species Corythornis vintsioides. The sequence continues at coordinate 4,501 of JAOEGS010102742.1, forward strand.
CCAGGGCTGTCGGGCAAGGGTGAGATGCCCCTCCCAGGGGGTCCCCACGGGGTGTTGGGGGGCACATGGGAGCTTGTGCTCACACCCTGTGGCCTGTACATCTCCATGGGGTCGGTTATTGTCCCCACATTGCCTTTCCTGGTGCAGGGTGAAGAGGAGCCACCACCCTGGCTGTGACCAGCCACCCTCAGGGGACACCAACCTGCAGCTGACAGACCCAGAACAGGCCCTGCTCATGGCACACAAGACCATCCAGGTGAGCACGGGCACTGTCACCACTCCCAGTGCTGTTCCCAGGCAGGACAGGCTCTGATGCCCTCCCAGCAGCCGTGGTGGGCACCCAAAGCGACGTCTCCTGGGTGCCATCAACCTCCTGGGCTGCTCTCGTCCCTGCACCCAGCTCTGGTGGCACCCTCGGGCATGGGCCAGCCTGGCAGTGGCATTGCCAAGGCCAGTCCCTGGCTTGGGTGCTCCTCTGGCTGCTCCTGGGGGGTTCTGAGCTCCGAGGTGTTGGGGGTTTCTCTGCGGGGAACCATCGGGGACTGTGGAAGGGGGGAGGGAATATTGGAATATTGTGCAGCATACTGGATGGGAAGAGTGGTCACCGGGTACTGGTGAGGAACTGGACTGCCAGGATGCGTTTTGAGATAGTTTTGGGTTGGGGGAGCTGGGAGAGAGACCCCAAACCTGGCCCTGGTTGCTCCCCTGCCTCAGTTTCCCCCGTGGTTGGAGGCGGTTGGTGCCGCTCAGCAGCCACCTCAGCCTGGCCCTGCCTTCCCTGTCCCCCTCCCCGTGCCCAGCAAGCCCCATCCTCCCCACTGACCCCTCTCCGGGGTGGGGGGATGTGCCCCCAAAGCTGAGGGGGTGTTTGGGTGCTCAGATCCTGCAGCTGAAGGTGGGGAGGTTGGAGCAGCTGCTGCAGCTGAAGAACGTGCGGATCGACGACCTGAGCCGGCAGCTCCAGCAGTGCCAGCAGCGCTGAGGGGACCCCACGGTGCCCACCCCTCCCACCCGCGGGACCACCCCCCCCAAGCTGGAAAGAAGCCCTCCCAGCGCCCCCCAGTTGCCCCAGTTCCCCAGCGTGGGCTGTGAAGGACAAGTGAAGGTGGATGCAGGAGCAGGGACCCCGTGGGCACCTCAGGGATCCCCCCGTCCAGCGCATCAGGGGGTACGGGGGTGGGTGGCCCCATGGGGACGTCACTCGGCTGCCAGGGGCCTTGAGAACGCTGAGCTGGTGGAAACTGGGATTTAATCTCTTACCCAAATCTGTTTGGTTTTGTTTTTTTGCTGGTTTTTTTTTTTTTTCCCATGATAATCTCCTAGAAAATCCTTCCCGGGTGGCAGCTCCTGCTCCCCGCCTGGCACCGCCCGGCTGCCCAGGACCCTCCCTGCGCCAGGGTTACCCCGGGACCCTTTTTTTGGGTCGAAACCAGCTGTTTTTTCCCAAACCACGTGCAGGAGGTGCGGAGGGACCTGGGACTGGAAGCCTGGGAACAAAACCCCCGCGGTTCAAGTGTTCCAGCATCTGGAGGATGCTGGGGGGGGTCGCAGGGTGACCCGGGGGGGTCAGTTTAACCCCTGGGGTGCCCCTTGTCCTGTGTCACAAGTCCCTGGCGCTGTGACCCAGCCCCCCCTGACCCCCATGGGGACGGCTCTTTCCCAGCCCGGGGGCTGGGGGGGTGATTCTGCTGCATCTCCCATGCGGGTGGGTGGACGTGCTGGTTGGAAGGGACGCGGTGACGTTGTCCCGGTGGGATGTGTCCCGGGGGGACGTGTCTCGGTCGCCGTTCCCACCCTCCACACCCGCTTCCCTCCATCCTTGGCCGGCTCCTCGGAGGGACGTGACCACTCTGCGTGCTCCATCCCACCGGCCGAGGCACACCCGGGGGAACAGAGCAGCCCGATCCCCTCCGCGTCACCACTTCGGCTGTTTCCTCGTTTGTTTGGGTGCGAAATAACCCGAAAAACGAGGAGTTTGGTCACTTTTTGCCCCGCACCCCCCCATTTTCCCACCTCAGAACCGCTGCGGTGGTCCCACCCGGTCCCCCAGGGCCTGTCACAGCTCCCCCGGGTCTGCCACAGCATCCCCGGGCTCGGAAATTGGGGACCAAAAAGGATGGATGAGCGGTTGCCATGGCAACAGCGGTGGGGGGGGGATGAGACGGGGGGACCCCCCTCCCTCCCCTCCCCTGCGCAGAGCCGCCCGTCGCCCGCAGGGGGCGCCCTCTAACCTGCGCGCGCGCGCCCTCCTCCCATTGGCCGCCGCAGCGCCTCGGCCCCGCCCCCTCCGCACAGCCCCGCCCCTTGGAGACGCCGCCGTTAGCCGGAGTGGGCGTGGCCCGGGGCGGGGCCTAGGGGAGGACTGGCCAATAGGAAGGGCGGAGGGTCGCGTCGCAGCCAATAGGAAGCGAGGGGGGGCGTGTCCCGGTAGTGGGAAGCGGGGAGCGCGGCGGTGACCGGGACGCACCGGCCGGGGGGTGAGTGCGGGGGACACGGGACCGGGATGGGGATGGGGATGGGATGGGGATGGCGGGGGAACCCTCCCCGGGGGGTTTCCTCCTTCTCGGGGCTCCCCTCCCTCGTACCCCCCCTTGCCCCCGGGGAGGCTGGGTGGCGGGTCCCCGGTGTCCCCGCTGGGATGCTCGCCGCGGACCGGTGGCCGGGTGAGAGGGCGGGGATCGGTCCGTCCCCGCGTCCCCTCTGGCAGTAGCGGGGCTCGGGATGAACACGCGGGATGGGGGGTGGAGAGACACCCACACCCACGCGTGACGGGGCCGGGGGTGATGGCGGAGGCAGATTGGGGCCATCCGGGATGGCGGAGGGGGGGGGGGGGGGTGGCGCTGCTTCCTCCTCCTCCCCCCCCTCCCCCCCCTCCTCCCCCCTCCCCCCCCCCGGGGGGGGGGGGGGGGGGGGGGGGGGGGGGGGGGGGGGGCCGGGGGGGGGGGGGGGGGGGGGGGGGGGGGGGTAGCGCTGCTTCCTCCTCCTCCTCCTCCTCCTCCTCCTCCTCCTCGCTGCCCCCCCCGACAAGCGGCCGAGCACCGGGGACCTCCGCGGTGCCGCCGTCGGGTACCCGTTACACCGGGGCTGCGGGAGCCGGGGATGGGGGGGGGTGTCTTGACCCCCCTCAAGGGCACGGGCATCCCGTGGGTCCCGCTTCGGTCCCCTCCGGTGCCCACCCTGCTCCCCGAACCCCCCCCACTCCCCAGCCCTTCCGGGAAACCGCGTGTCCATGCCGGGGTCTCTGCCCCACGGTGCCCGCGGGCACGGTTTGGTGTCCCCGGCATCTCCGGTGCCATCCCCAGCACCCGGGGCTGGCGTTTCCCACCCAATTCCCGGTCCTCGGCGGGTGGACGGGGCTGTTTCGGGCACCAACCTCCTGCCGCTGGGTTCCTGGAGTGCCCAGCGGTGCCCAGCGCTCTTACCCGACCGCGTTTGTGCCCCCAGGGAGGGGGTTCCAGCCTCAGCTTCCCCCAGAGGGGTCTTTGGGGGGTGTTGGGTCCCCAAACCCTGGGTGGCAGGTGGGCAGGGCGACCCCCCAGCCTGGCTCCGGTGCCCCCTGAGCTGGGGGTGCTGATGGAGACACCCCCGCGTTTTGCTGGGGGGGGTGCAGCCTCGAGGAGATGGCACCAGGCGTGGGAAAAAGGGGTTGGGGGGCTCCGGGTTTGGGGTCTGGGGTCTGGGGGTGCCCAGGTTTGGGGTCTGGGGGGTGCCCAGGTTTGGGGTCGGAGCGCTGTGGCTTTGCCTGGAGGTGGCAAGGGGGGAAGTGGGTATCAGGGAAACCCCCCCCCCGCCCCACTCGGTGGTCGTGCCAGCCACCGTGCCAGGCTCCGGCTCCTCCTCCTCCTTTTCCCGGGCAGGATCGGGCCGGGTAACCCCCCCACCTCCCACTCATCCCTCTCCCACCGCCCCCAGTGCCCACCCTTTCGCCCGGTGCCCGCCTGGTCTGGCCGCAGGGCCGGGCACAGGCCTTGGCACGATGCCCGCAGCCGGGGGAACCGCCGGGAGGCTCCTCCCTGCTCTGTCTGTACCGGAGCAAGCACCGGAATCATCCCGGTGCCAGCGGCTCTCGGTGCCACCCGATCGACCCCCCCCCCCCGTTCCCTCTCCCTCTCTGCCAGCTCCGGTGGCACCGAGCGATGGGATCCCGCCCGGCCCTTTGAAGTTGGCACAAGGACAGCGACCGAGGGGGACACATGGCCACGGCTGGCAAGGGTGAGTGTGTGCCCACCCTCGCCCACCCCATGCCCACCCTTCGCCCCCTCCCCGGCTCCCTGCTCTGCCTCCCCCGGGCTCAGCCTCCCAGCTTGGCTGCCCCTGGTGCCCGTGGGCACCCACATCCCTGCCCGGGGGTGGCTGAGGGGGGTCCCTCTGCCCACAGCCAGCAAAGGCTGCCTGGCACTGCCCACTTTGTGCCCAGGGAGCAGCCCTGGTCGGGGGGCTACTGGAGGGGACTGGGGGGGTGTTGCTGCTGATAACCCCCCACAAAGGGGGCTCCAGTGGGGTGCCACTGGCACCGTGGTTCCCCCTCCGGTGACTGGCACAACACCTGGCACCCTCTGGCCTGGGAAGGCTGCTGTGGGAAGGGGTGGGCACTGGGTGCTCCTGGGGTGCTCCTGGACCCTGAAAGGCTCTGCTAGTGCCAGGCTTGAGGAGCTGGATGCTTTGTGGGTGCCAGGAGGGGACCCCAAAGGCTCTGTCGGTGCCAGTGCCAGGCTTGGGGAGCTGGGTGCTTTGCAGGTGCCAGGAGGGGACACCCCGCACCCCAGAGGCTGCTGGCACGGGGTGCCCTGCAGCAGCAGCCCCCCGCTTGGCACCGCTCCGAGACAAAGACCCAAGAGGCCTCTTTGTGCCGCTGCTGGGCGAGATTCCCTCTCCCTTTGTGAGCCCGGGCACAGCTCCGTGCCCTCCGTGCCCTCGGTGGCTCCTCCCCCATCCCGGGGGGGTCCAGCTCTGCCCCACTTGTGGGGGGAGATGCCACCTTTTGGGGGGGCACGACAGCTGCACGTGGAGAGTCTGAGGGTGGCACCTGCTTCCCGGGCTCGTGATCAGTGCCCACATGCGCCAGGAGGTGCCCCCACGATGGAATGTGGGCAGATACCCACCCCCCACCCTCCACAAGGGCTGGGTTGGACCCCCGTGGGTGACTGGGCAGTGTGGCACCAGTTGGGTTGCTGGCACAGGGTGCAGGTGACCCCCCCTCTGTGACTGCAGTGGCACTTGAGAGAAACCAGAGCAGCTCCGGGTGCCCGTGCCCAGTGCCCGGGCTGCCAGGGGTGTGTAATTAATTTCCCCCTCTAATGAGGCTCCTGTGCTGCCCAGCTCACCCTGGGTGGGTGGGTGAGGGGGTGGGTGAAGGTGGGTGCTCCCCCCTGCCCCCCACTGCCAGGTTGGGTGCTGTGCAGCCTCTCAAGCACATGTGCCAGTGGGTGACCCTCGGTGCCCAGCTGGCACCTTCACCCTCCTCCACCCTCCCTCTCTCCTGGGGGGCACACTGGGCACCTCCCCTGGGGGTGCCCTGCTCCTGGACCCCATCGGGGTGCCCGCTGGCAACCCCTGGAGCAGAACCTCGCCCATTACTGCAGCCTCTGGGTAGGTGGGCTCTGCAGGGGGGGACCCCTCCTGCGCCCCTGGCACCCCTGGGGGGGGCTCTGGGGGGCACAGAGTGGCTGTGCCTGGTGGTGGGGGGGGTCTGGATGGCAGCGGGTTCATGGCAGAGGGTCCCATCCTTGTGCCCATCGCCACCCCCTGCTGCCAGCGGCCGGGGTCTGGGGGTGAGGGGTTTGGGGGATGC
>JAOEGS010102743.1:0-10265 GCA_025447755.1 Corythornis vintsioides
ACCCCCCTGCCTGAGCAGGATCACCTAGACCAAGTCACCCAGGAACAGATCCAGGCAGGTCTTAAGTATCTCCAGAGCTGCTCTTTGGCTTGGTATTCTCATTTTCTTGACTCAAATCCTCTCAGTTTTCTTGCAATGCCAACATCAACCTGTTAACATACAGATTGTACAGTAAGTTTTCCTTTTCCCTGGGTCACAGGTTACACTGCCATCACTTCCTCTCATCTAAATAACAAGACAATGCACTGAAGAGGTTTCATTTCCATTTAGCCCGGGAACATACAATTTTGGGGCATTTTTAGAGGAGCCCATAACGTGTTTGACATCAAATAATGAAATAATAATAACAATATTAGAGTAATAATAAATAATATATATCTATAGTATATATTATATCTATATATAATAATAATAATCAAATACTGAACTATTTTTCAAGTCAGACATTATAGTGTTGCTTGTCAGTGGCTGGGGGACAGCTGAAAAGACATTGATCTCACAGTGCTGTCAGAGGTCTGCTTTGTGCTGCTATCTGCAACAGACTTACCTGCTTAGACCTGCAGGGGGAAATTAGTTGCTCATTTTATATCTGATTTCAACCATCTGTGTTCTTTTTGCCTTTTCACAGCTAAGATCTGTCAGGTGGGAACTCTCCCTGGCTGTTCCCTGGCAGCACACAGCAATTTTGGCACCCCAGATAAAGCAGGGACACACATATCTCTTCCTTGTGCTCTAAAGATCATAGAGATTAAATGTAGTTCTTCATGCCTGGAGTAGCCTGGCAAGGAGACGTGGTGCTGATGCAGTGTGTGTGTCATGCAGGGACAAATCCTATTTTAAAGGGAGAACAAAAGTTGCTGCCTCACTGCAGGAACACCTCCTCTTCTTCCAGGCAATAATTAGATTTAAATCTTAAAGTTCCCTTGACAGATTTGCTTGTGGAGAGATACAGCAGCATAGTGTGTTTCCCAGCCAGGGTAGAGTTCAGATTGAGAGAAGATTAGTGGTAGAGAAGGGCTGAGAAATCAAACTGCAGAGAAATTGTATTTATCAGGCATTTTTCACCCCCCCAGTTGAGTGCTGAGCTGCACACAGGTTTGGATCAGCATTAATAGGCAGCCTGCACTGCTCCCAGGAAGAAAAACTGCTACCATTTGTCTTCTGAGTGGGTTTTGGTTGGTTTTATCTCATCTGCTTATGTAGCAGCTACTTCTGAAACGGAAAGAGCTCTGCAACCAAAGCCTTGCATGAGAGGAGGCTGCAGAAATATCTTGATGAGTAGGACAGCACAGTAATGGAGACAGACACATCTCTGATGAAAAGAGTAAGAAACAATCTGTACCCACACACAGCAAGCCAAATGAAAACCCTGGGGTTTGGTACACAACAGTTCCTGATACTCAGGAGGTAAATGAAGTGTGGTCTCACTGGATATTAAAGAATTTTCATCTTTCTCCTTAGATAACAGCACTGATTTTCTGTCTGCAAAGATTACACAGACTGTGCTGACAGTTAGACAACTATTTTTCCTGGCACATGCTGTGTTGTTTTACCACATTCCCATGAAAGAAATCCTATCCTCTGTAGAAATACCATCAGTGATTCTGTAAAAAAAAAAGAAAGATATGATTTTTCAATCCACTGATGAGAGAAAATGATGTTACTGCTCTGATGAGCAGACAGGTGATGTCTGAGCAGTTCACACCTCTACCTTGCTGTTCTAAACTGCTCTGTGCCCAGTGCTTTCAGGAATTGGGGCAGGGTCAGGAGGGAGAAACACTTGCTAACACTGCTGAATTTTCACCATCTCGTATTTGATTGTTGCTGAAACCAGCTTGAAGAGTACAAATTAAAAATACCAGAGGGTATTTCAGCTGAGCCTGTTAGAAGTTGCAGTGACAAGTGTCCTGCCCAAGACAAAAGAGGCAGCAGCAGCTGAAGCAGAAGCAGCATTTGCCTCAGGTTACAACACTGGTCCAGGCTGGGCAGGATTCTGTCATGAGCAGAGTCACTCTTGTCCTAGTAAGAAAATCAATGTGCTCTTTCCTAATCAAATATTCAGTAATGGGACTTCAGAGTGCAGAACACCCCAAGAAATAATGGACATTTACAAGCGTTTTCCCCTGATGACAAAAACATTTTCTTTGTGTGTTTTTACCCCTTTTTGTAGCTTCAGAAATTAAATGTAATTTAGTAAGAGTGAAATCCTCCTTCTCTTTTGCTCCCCCCCAAGAAAACCAAACCCAAACCCAAAACAAAACAATAACAAAGGCACAAAAGAAAAGAAAAACCTATTAACCAACAAACACAAACCCCCAAATTCCACACAGCCCAAAAGTCCAGCCTCTGTCCTTACTGGTCAAAGAATATGCTGCCAAACAAATGCATTGCTAAGGTGAGCTCAGGACACTAACCCTGCAGTCAGTACAAACTGCTGCCCATGGACATCACTCCCAGTGCACTCAGGCTTCTTGCTCTCTCCTGCTAGAGTTACTTGCTTGCATTATTTTCTTTTATTGGTTTTGTGTTTGGTTTTTTCTAAGCAACAGAACAGGGCTGTTGAGTTTGCAGTTCAGGGAAATATCCCTGTTCAGCTCTCAGAACCAGTTGCTATCATCAGCCAGCTGCAGCCATCTCAATGTGCTCTACAGTCAAACCATCCAAGTCAACAACCAGCATGCTGGATACTCCATAAAAACCAGAGAACAATAAATAACCTGGTGGCAGCATCCTGAAGTCAGATACCAAAGAAACTCCAACCTGTTTTCTGAGCATAGACACATTACATTGAAGGATCAGTTTTCACCAAAGCAGACCATGCAATAAGCTCCCAGGTCTAATCACCCTTACAGAATTAAGAAGTTTTTGGACTTTTGACCTTGGATCTGCTCCTCAGGTTATGGATGGGCCCTCCAGAGCTGATTTACTGTGAGAAAACAATGGAGGTTTGGGGTTTTTTATATTCATTCTGCTGGTTTGAACACTACCAGACCTTCTTCTCCAGAGGAACTTCTTGGTGGTTGAACGAGTTAATTGGTTCCACTGCACCTACATTCAATACCTGTAGAGCAGAGAGAGTAGAAATTCTCTTCTTGTGGGGATGTTGTGAGATTGTCAAACAGTCAAGAGTTCAAACAGAAAAACAAACAAACAAAAATTGAATTAAGAATAAAGAAAAGCAAAGTGTGGGTACTAGACTATGTTAGGGAGCAGCAAAGGCCAGTTGCTCTGGGGGTCCAGGAGGATAATAATAAATCAGAAAGGCAGAAACCTCATCAGCCAGGCCACCATCCCATAGTATTCATGCAACTGTACCAGAAACAAGCCCCAGGAATACCATCATTAAAACAAAGGGTGTGGGCAAGCAAAGGAGAGTTTTAGATGTCAGTGTCTCCTGGGTTGTGGGGAAAGGGTGTCTAAATGTCCTACCCATTTGAAATCTCTTGTAAGATCCAGAAGCCAGGGAGATAAGAAACAATGAGAAAAAGATACTGCTAACAGAAGTCAGATAACCACTCTCCCCCTTCTTTATGTAATGATATCAGGAGGTGGTGAGTGAAAAGAGAAGGTATTAGTGCAAGGGGAGAATGAATTAGCATTGTATGAGGCAGGAGACTGACACTGTTTACATTCAGGATAAAAAAATACACTGACTATTTACCAAAAGATAGATAGTGCTCTGTTTAAATTGACTGAAATCTTTCTCCTTCACAGTCATTACCAAGAAAACCTTTTTAACAGCCTGTCCCCACCCTGAGGAACTTTCTGCTCCACTTCCTAGAGTGCTTTGCTCTCAGTCTTCTTGCAGAAAAAGAATGGCTGTTAGGTGACAAGGTCTAACAGAACTACCACCCAGACATGTGAACCAGGTACATTTTAAATGCCTATTCTATAACTCTTCTCAGAAAAGATCATGTAGGTGCTTGTAAATTTAAGTCCAAGGCCTTGATTTCCATAGGCATGAGCTCATTGTATTGCTGTGTCCCACAGCTGGTGGAGGCAGCACATTCTTCTGCTTTGGAATTAACTTCAGGGACTCAATCCAGTGGAATCAAACATCTGGAATCCAACTCCAGATGTTTAATAACCTGCTGTGAAGATTAACCCAAAGTACTATTTAAGTACTTGAAATAAGGTGTAGATTATCAGTGCTGACAGCCTAACATGAAGGCTAATTGTCATAGCTGTGCAACAAAAGGAGTGAGGGACTCAAAAGTGCAGGTGATGAGTTAATAATTAAGTGTATTAATGAGCAGGATGTCTGTAGTCTATCAGAGACAGAGGCTGTGAGACATCTGGAGAAGAGCATGCAGAAAATACCCAACACATCATCTGTACCCAGAGCTGCTGCTGACTGAAGTGATCAAAAGTAATCCAACAGTGCAGGGCAGCAGAGAGCCAGAGGAGCATGCACACTGTGGTTAAAAGGATGGAAGGAGCTGGAGTTTGTAGCCTTTTAAGTCAAGAGATGGAAGAGCTGGATCTGGTTGTATGGGCTTGGTCACAAACCCGGGGTGCACCACCCTGTCCTGAATGAGACCAGAGAAACCCAGCCCTGAGTAACTCACCCTGGGGCAATGCCAGCAGTCTGCAAGCTGCCAGGGGAGGGGTGAGGAGCTGTTGCAGTGACTGAGGAGCCTCCAGAGTGCCAGCAGCAGCCTGTGGCAGGCAGCCCCTGAAAGGAGGAGGGAACATTAAATGCCACCCTGTTCCCTTGGAATAAACAGAGCTGCAGGTGCATGAGTTTCCCTTTCTTGTGCTGCCTTCTACTTCCCAAAAGTCAGTGGAAATTCCTCTTAGAAGGTGGATAGAGAACACCTGACATTTCACTGGGTACTGGAAAAGCACAGTAATGGGGAGGGGAAGGAGCAAGGAACTGCCCTTAGCAAGCAGGTCCATCCCATCCACAGTAAGAAGTGTCATTCCTCTCCAGGAGCAGTCTGCTCACAGCATTAATCAGTAACACTTGAAATCAATAATACATAACAGGCTAATGGATCTGAGGAGTCATTAGTGGGGAGTAGGAAGCTTACTTGGTAAAAGTACTCTGCATGAACATTAACATTAGAGCTAGTCAGAAAATGGATCTTTCTTTCCTGTGCAAAACCTGATATTTTATCCTCGAGTGATATGAAAAGCAGAAATTATGTTGTGGGTTTTGGGGTTTTTTTCATGAAAAGAAATGTCAAAACAGGTCTTTTGATAGGTGCCTTTCAGTATTTCTAAGCTAAAAATACATTTATTTCAAAAGTGTTGCAAAAGAATGCAGATATTCTATTTTTTTTCCCCGAGGATTACATCAGTGGAATTACTGGAACAGTGTCAAGCTGAGCTCTCTTTTGCTAAGAGACAACTATTTAGACATTTTTAATCAAGCTGTAACTAGCACCAGAAGTTAATAAACGTGGGAAATCATGAAACTCAGTGACTATGCTATTTTGCTAGATAAGCAGCCAAGTAATTTTATCTTTGGCATCTATAAAAGCCTGTTCCAGTGCAATAATGTTTTGTTGTAGTTTCTTAAGCTTTAGAGAGAAGAATAATATTGTCTGGGCTGTGGTAAGACTAGTATCCTATTTTTTTATAAATAAGGAATATCTACTGACACCAAATGTGTTGATTTTGCTTATGGTTGTAGCATAACACTTAATGAGAGGATTACAAGTTTATCAAGCCATTTTGTCCCAGCAATCATCTGGTCAAAGAAAGAACCCCTCTGGAAACTCCTCTGGAAAAGCTCTGAATGCCTAGGGCAGAGGAGAAAGGTCTCTTGCAGCCTCTGCTTGCATTGGAAGAGAATAGGATGAGGCATCTCTCATTCCCACCATCAGTGAAAGGAGAAAAGCTTCTAAGATAGTTCTCTAAAAACAAAAGAAAAAGTAATTTCATAAAAGAAATTAAAAAAAAAAAAAAGCTGGAATCCTTTTGAAAAGAAACTGAGTGTAACTGGAAGGAATGAGCAGTAGGATTGCCTCAGAAAATGACACTAATTATTTACAAGGTGCTCTGTGACAGCTGAAGAGCTCAAGCAACACTTCACTTACCCAACTCTAAGTGATGCCCTAGAAATAAAGTGATTTTCTGCCCTTACTTAGTTCTTTCTCACCCTCTTCATCTTCCTCCCACCCTTCATTTCTGCTTCCCTTCTTCTCCAAGGAGTGCCTCTCATTCATTCTGTTCTCTTCCTCATCCTTTCTTCATCTGGGCATCCTTCAGTGTCTGGGGAAGAACAAAGAGTTTTGTAGGACACTGGAAAACACAAAAGCAAGCTGTTTATCTCAGTAGGGAAGTGAAGTGCTGGATCATATCTGCACTAAAACTCTGGGATTCATTGCTTGGAATAATTCAAGGAAGAAAGGATGGGTTCCCCCCACAGAGAAGAGGCAGATTCCTGCACAGAATGCACTAGTTGGGTTCCAGCCACTTGGAAAAGCCCTTCATTACTCTAAAAAAATAACCAATGGCTTGACAAAGGTCCATGCCCAGTGCTAAAGAACTATACAGCAGCTATTTCCTAGCTGCAGCTGCTTTTTGAACAGATCCTGACCTGGCTATTTGTAGATGAGTTCTAAAATAGCATCATTCTGGTTTTACAAGGAGAAGGGAGGTCTTTTAACAAACAGCACTAAGTTAAAGGGAGCTTGGGTGGTACTCAGTGACCTACTACAGGTAGTTTCCAGTCTAATGCAGCCTGTGGACACAAAACAAGACAGCTGGGTTTGTGCACAGTTGTCCCTTCTGTTTGATCATGCCAGTAAACCACAGTGCCTGGTCTCCAGCTCTTCCACCCAGGGAAGTGGAATCTTAGGAAATGTCTTTCAGACAAATAGCTCCAACTAAGCAAGACTTTCAGGCACAGGGCAGCAAGATGCCTTTTAGACCAAGTCTTCAGAAAAACCTGTTGCCTAACTTTGTTTTGGATCTCATCCTCTGCAGCCACTTCTCTGTTGCCAGCTGGGATGAAACACAGACTTTCTGTATCTGTGCCACAGTCCTGTTCTCCTCTTGGACCTTTCCCTGAAAGGAACCTGTGGAGCTTCGTGTTCCTCAAACTTCTTCCTCTTGGCTCTGCTTCAGAAGTCATGTTTGATATCATCTCAGTTGTGTGCCCCTTTGCTCCCCCAGTAGCACTTGGTCTGAGCAATTCTCAGCCTTTGAAAGCAGCTTACACCATGACTTAGCATTCTTTAATACAATTACATTAAATTCTCTCTTAGATTCTGATTCACCACTAAGTAGATCTCTACAAACTTACTTTTAAGCACATAGTGTTCCCCTTGCTTCAAGCCACTGGCTCTAAGTGTGGCTGCAAATGCCAAAAAACCACAGTAAAATAATAATTTGCTGGAGAAAAGATTGAACATTCTAACAGAACTGATTAGGAAAGCTGGAAGACAAAAAGAAACCATTGAGAAATATCAACCACCAATGAGGAGCATCATCTCCCAGCTCTCACCCTTGGAGGAGTACCTCAGTCTGCAGTTGCAGCAGGATTCAGAACACCTTTAGACAGCAGAGAAACCCCCAAACCATCACTATAATCCCCAGTAAACATCAACAGTTGTTTCTGTGCCTTCTCTTAATACACTGCACTAGTGCCCAATCCACACTGTACACTCTAATCAGCACGGAGAGTGACAGTGAGTGTGTTTGGCAAGGATCCTGGGGCAGTGTCACGAGAGACACCAATCCATGACAAGGGAGATTTGCACATGAATTGCAGTTCCTCCTGAGGACTTGATTACAAGGGCACTTGCTTTTGCCAGCAGCAGTTTTGAGCTGTAAGAAGTGAACAAACATCAGTGGATCCTGCTCCATACTTGTCACTTCGGATGACAAAGACTTGACACACTTAGTGACCCCCATTACCTTCATCTGAACACTGGGATGCAGGGCCTAAGAAGCACAAGGGGTGTTGAAGATACCACTGTGGTGCCTATATCAGTATGGATCAGTTTATTCACTTAATAGTTTATAAGTTACTACAGAATTAACATTTTAGATGTATCAAAAGGAATAACACCAGTTTGAGTTAAGAAACTGGATGTAAGAGTCAAGCACAGTTTATACAGCAGAGATTTCTAATGTGAATAAGAGCTTCATGGGTATAGAAAGATAAATGCTTTACTAATCTATTATTAATAGAACTGAATACGAGGCTTTAAATGAAAATGGAGATAGCATTTGTAACAAAGCTGACTGCAATGGTCTGAATTAGTTTTCAGAGGTCCCTGGAAAAATAGTGGAAGTGAGAAGCAACCTCACAGGATCAAGCTCTTCTCCCATGAAATGCTTTTAGGCACAGATAACTAGTGGAAGTATTCTTTAATTAAGCCTCTTCATAAAAGTCTTATCAAATCAGTGCCGTTCATTCACAAACGTGAGAACCAGCAGTGTGATTTTCAGCAAGGGAAACTGGTGCTGAATCTTTGTGCCAGGCACAGCCAGGACCAGCAGCATCCTAGGAGCCCAGAAAGCAGGCATGGCAGCACAGCCAGGAGAGCTGAGCCCATCCCCCTGGACCTGGGAGAGCAGCAGGAGAGGCTGGGGGAAAACCACCAGGAATCCAGGTCCTCGTGCATGTCCCAGAAGGTCACAGGCAGAGCTGAAGTGGAGCAACCACAGCAGGGTCAAATCTACTCAGGACAGCACCTCAGGGAGCAGAGCTAAACTCGAGCCAAGTAGCTAGAGCCAAGATTACAGCAAAAAGAGACAGACATGGCAGAGCAAAAGCTTAGTGAGTGCCCAGGGCTGAGCTAAAGACAGCTCCTGGGTGGAAGGGGGTAAGAGGTCAGAGGAATTAAGGCTTGTTAGCTCCTGTGATGGTTTGAAAGTGCTCCCTTGCTGCCCAGCACTAGCTTGTTTATAAAGATTTACATTTTCTTTTGCCTTTTCTTGCCAGACTTGCCACTGTCACAAGTTTCAAAGAATGCATCTCTTTCACAAGTGCAGTTTGATCACAGAAGCTTGAATTATATCCCCAGACTCTTTTCCTGTTGCATTTCAGTTCATTCTTCATTAATTCACACTTAATTCCTGAAGTGAATGATATTTAAGTGGTTTTCAGCTTCTCTTTTACTCCCTGTTAGACTTGAACAAGCTGTGGGATCAAACAGAAGGAGGCTGTTCATGTTTACATTCATTTTATCACCATATTTAGGACTGAGGAATCTGCACCACCTTGTGCTCTGCCATTTTCCAAACAGTAAACTCCAGTGGGCACAGGCAGGGAAAAATGTCTTGAGCTGTCATCAAGCAGTGAAGAATGTGATCACACAACCCGTGCTGCTGTGCCAATAATCACTTGAAAAATGACATTGTAAGAGCAGTTGGGCCTGTGTAGTCCTGTGATACCTGTTTGTGACACCAGCTATTGTGTTGCATCATTTGCAACAGTACATTTCCTTCTGAATATCCTTGGTTTGTGCAAATGCACTGTCTGGGTAGCTGTGGATTCTCTGAAGAAGTGTGTTGACTTTTTTGGCTTAAGATAAATGAAGCATTAAAAAAAAAAAAAAAAAAAGAAGATCAATTCCAAAGCCCTGAGTGAACAGCCCTTAACCCATCAACCTCATCTGGGACCCACATCCTCTGCCCCTGGGCCAGGAGCTCTACTTGAACTCAGGTCTGTACCTTCAGGATTTCAGTTTTGCTCTAAGAGTGCTTATCTCTAGCTGAGTGATATCCTTATCTAGCTATTGACTCCAGTCTTGACCTTCAGGATGACTTTGTAGCTTCATCTTAGGCTTGTCTTGTCTCTGCAGGGCCTGCTGAGTGCTTAATGAGCTGTGTCTAACCCTGCCTGATCCTGCTGGACCAGCCCTGATTTGTAGATCCATTTTCTGCTTTGACCTTGGACCTGCACTTTAGCCACAAGTTGCTGGGCAGTCTGGACACTTGATGAGACCTGGCTGCCCTCCCTGCCTCTGCCTTCTCTGCTCTCTGGGCACCACCAGCTCTGCCACTCTGCCTGGCTCCTTGGCCAGCAGCAACCAGCTGGGCCTTGCTGCATCCCAAATGAAACTCAGCACCTACAGAGCTGACCTGGGTGCCTTTCAGGCATCTTGATTGGTTCTGTTTGGTATCAACTTTATTCTTCACAGTGTCACAGTGTGTTAGGGGTTGGAGGGGACCTCAAAGATCATCTAGTCCAACCTCCCTGCCAGAGCAGGGTCACCCAGATCAGCTCACACAGAACAGATCCAGGGGGGGCTGGAAAGTCTCCAGAGCAGGAGACTCCACAACCTCCCTGGGCAGCCCCTGCC
>JAOEGS010102744.1:0-10264 GCA_025447755.1 Corythornis vintsioides
GCTCTGGCAGGGGGGTTGGACTAGATGATCTTCTAGGTCCCTTCCAACCCCTAATATCTATGAATCTATGAAAATGTAGTGGGAAATCTATCTTGATGCAAATGACAATGGATCACCTAGAGTTTATGAACTAAATAAACTAAACGTTCACTAATGAAAAGTAGAGCATTGAAAACAGTAAAGTAAGACACAAGTAAGAGACTTCAGGCATCCAATTTTCACCTACATTTCCTCATGGAACTAGCTAGTTCTTATCTTGTATAAGAGTGTAGATTCCATTCTGTTCTGTTGTACAAGCAATTTGTGAAAGACAAGATTGCTGCTGATGGATGATCAAATGCTCTGTTTTATAAAGGACTAAAAAACTTACAGCAAGAAAAAGATACTTTTTCTAAAAAGCTTTCAGAAGCTTTGAATTGTTGTAATGAACATGTATTTCATCAAGAGGTCAGTTTGGCCTGGTTTAGATTCCACGTCTCGGGGTTGGAAACATGGTGCTCAGTCTGAGCACCTTTTATTGATTTTTTTCTGGGAAAACTCGGGATTCCCATTTGCCTCACATGAACCGGTACTACAGTAGACATATATAACAGCTTTTTAGGTGGTGAAAACAGAACAGATCTGAAATAATGGTGCTGCACCCTTGTAGGTTTGCTTGGCTGTGATTGAGGTTGGATTAATTTGAACACGGCTTTAGACTATCTTGATTGGTCTACTTCTGATTCCACAAGTGTTGTTGGGGCAGTTCTTCCTTTCGATTCTTTATCTTATTAATAGGGAATCTTATTAATGTTTACAGATATTTGCAGGGTGGTTGTCAAGTAGAAGAGGCCAGTCTTTTTTCAGTGGCGCCTGGTGATTGGACAAGGGCCAATATACATAAACTGAAACTCAGGAAGTTCCGTCTCAACATGAGGAAAACATCTTCGCTGTGAGAACAAAAGAGCCTGAACCAGGCTTTCCAGATAGCTTGTGGAGTGTCATTCTCTGGAGACTATCCAAACCTATGTGGATATGTTCCAGTGTGCCCTTCCCTGGGTGATCCTGCTCTGGCAGAGGGGTTGGACTCAATGATCTCCAATCCCTATCATTCAATGCTATGATTCTATGATCTGTAAAAATAAAGACCTTATTGAATAGTTATCTTCCTAACAATCCTGTGTGGACTGAATTCTGCAATGCCCCAAATAAATACCATATATAACATAAAGATGTGTATTATTCATGAAGACGCTTATTGGTGATGGATGTTTAAAACCAGAGGCAAATTCAAAATGGTACTCACTATCTTTTCACTTTTCTAATCATTCTTTGTCTGTACTATGTACTACTATGTTTGTACTATGATCCAATGAGACAATAGCCGTTTTAGAAATAAGACTTTGATAAATTTTACAGCAATCTCAAAATAAAACAGGAAGAAAACCACATAGTAGAGATTAATTCAGAAGGTTTGCCTTATTTCTGAAATTCAACCAAATGATAGATAGGCCGGCGATGCTTTAGGTATGTATCAGGAGCATACTGAACTGTTGCAGCTGTGTGCAAAGGAGCATACTATTGATTGAAAGATTAGAAAGAAAGATAAGGGAATGACATTCACAGTCCTAGTAAAGAGTGCAGAGTAGACCACTCACTGGCGCAAGGCTATTAGCATGCTTAGCTTTGGAAAGATTTTTTAGTGTCAGAGGTATTGAGCTCTTCATAGCATAGACTACTGTCTTTATATATTCAAATGTAATTCAATACAAGCCACGAAAAACCTTGGAGTTTTTCAGTCCACTCCACACATACACATTATCAATCAAACAACTTTCCATCATTAATTTCATTAATGTCTGCAGGTAACCCTGCTGTGTGCCCACACACCAGTTTGTGTCACTATGTCAGCATCAGGTATGTATGTAGGGCACGTAGTTCTCAGATCACCCCCACTTCACCTTCTGCTCTTCCAAGCTGTCCGTTCTACATTTACAAGTTTTCTAAACTTACAAATATACAACTTAAGTTGCAGAAGTGTTACATAATGTATAATCTGAGTTTACCTGTGTTATCTCAGTCCTTTCATCCTCTAAATAATCTGATAAATTGGAAAGAGACCATATAATAATTGCACAACTATATTTACATTTTCCCTAAATTTCTCCCTGATTCAGTACTTGGGTTAACCAGTGTCACATGGTAAAGAGGTCTGTAATGATCTTTCTCCCTTGCACTTACTGCAAATTGCACAGAAATGTGTGAAAGATGAGAAATCACAGATGTCCCTACAAGGTCACACTATTATCCCTGAAAGATTATAGGAACTGTAAGAAGTTCACAGTGACTAGAAAAAGGTGAATATTCCACTCAAATTCAAAAAGAGGGAAGAAGGGATATCTGTGGAGCTACTGGCCAGCCAACATAGTCAGTCCCTCAGAAGAACAGAAAATATTACCTTCACTAATAAGTGATTTCCAGCTATTTCCAGGTAGATGAAAGGCACAAAAGTGACAGGTAATAGACACTGCTGTGTCCAGTTTTGGGCACTTCAGTTCAGAAAAGACAGAGCTACTGGGGAGAGTCCAGAGCAGGGCCACCAAGATGATTAAGGGAGCAGAGGTTGTTAAACCTTCTGTTTATATGTCACTTTTCAGTGCTTTCTCATCCTTCCCTCCTGAATAAATTCAGTGCAAACTTTTTCCTGCCAATGTACATACCTACACTTAAGGAAACTCTGGGAACAGGAGAGATCTTCCTTACAGGTAAAAAAGAAGACAAGAAGATACCCAGTAACATAATTCTGACAGTAAAACCAGAGTTTCAATACAGACTAGACCAAATTTTCCTTTGTAGGCACAGTTCTTCTTTAGGACTTGTCAAGTGACATGTGGTTGAGGCCACAGTACTGAGTGCACATAACCAAAACACACAGCCTACCACTCACCAACTCCCTCCACAAATGATACAAACGAATGCCTTTTCTACCCACCCTTGTTCCTCTGTCTGCCCACATATTGTAAGATTAGTGTCTTCTCCCATTAAATCTTCCCATTAGTCAGTCTTGTGACTTGGTAACAAGATATGTCACTCCAGCATCTCAGAGAGTTTCCTTCAGGACTGCAGAACATTCATTATTGTCAGATGGTGCCCAGGCTGAGATATTTTCTATCTGTAAGCACTGCTACTTCTACTACACTATGTTTTACTAATTGTGCATGAAGAAGTTAAAAAAACTTCCACGTACTATCCTGAAACATGGAATTTTATTATAAACCTAATAAAAACTTGACAGTGTCAGAAAAAATAGATGGAATCCTGCCCTCTTCACAATCCTCTGAATAAGAGATCGACTATGAAATTTAGGGATTTAAGAGCATGAGATACAAAAACCTCCATGGATTAACATATAATTCAATCTGCTGCTTTCCTTTTCATCCCCATTTGCACAAATCAGAACATCTCTGGTGAAAGAGGCTGATTTAGAGCATCTCTGATTAAAAGACCTCCAAGCTGCAATGAGCCCTTCATTAACTTTTTTCACCTACATCTTTCCTCAGCACATCTTAGGTTGAACCTGATTCCTAAACCAATTTCCAGTCTTGGGACTTGTTAAGACTTTCTAAGCAAGGCTGTAAAAACCTGTCATCACAGCCTTGGGGCTTTCCAAACCTCTACTGACACAAACCCTGAGCAATCTTATCCAGCTTTGAGATGAGTCCCACTTTAAGAAGGAGGTTGGACTACATAACCTTCTGAGGTCTCTTTCACCCTAAATTAAGCCTATAATTTCATACTTCTATCTTTAGCAAATGCATCTTCTCATCTTTCCTTTTTTACAGATGGCAAAAGTTCCATTTTATTCAAGATCACCAGCTAGGAAGTATCCACTTCTTTCATTCTAACCACAAATTAGAAGTATCTGCTGAGCCTGGTTGCCCCATTTAAAAAACAAAATAAGACAAAACAAAATTAAGCAAAACAAAACAACCTTTTACAATTTTGCCATCTGCATCAATGTTGACCTATATCTGGAAATTGGCTAAAATAGCTTTAGGGAAATAAAACAACATTATTAGTTTTAGGAACACTGAAGAAACTTTCTACAGCTGCCTGAAAGAAGGTTGTAGTGAGGTGGGTTTTGGTCTCTTCTCCCAAGTAATAAATGATAGGACAAGAGGAAATGGGCTTGAATTGTGCCAAGGGAGGTTTAGATTGGATAATAGGAAAAATTTGTATACCAAAAGAGTCGGTAGGCATTGCAACAGAATACGCAGGGAGGTGATGGAGTCACCATCTCTGGCAGTGATCCAAACACATGTAGATGTGGCAGTTTAGGACATGGTTTAGTGGTCATGATAACATTGGGTAGATGGTTGGACTTGATTATTTTAGAGATCTTTTCCAACCTTAATGATTCTACAGTTCCATGATCCTATGAAGTTTCTAATTGAGATGTCACCCATGTTGAAATATTGACAGTCGTTCTTCCTGTATTCTACAAATAGATATAGGAGTAATAAGATGTATAAGGGGTAGTTTGCTATTCTTGTGATTCTGATGATACATAAGAGCAAACCATGCACAATTCATTGTTAGTAACATGTATTAGTATCTTCGATAGGTAACAATGTCCTCTTTTTATTTATTCATCCTAATTCAACATATTTTACATAATGTTTTGTAATGTCCTGTTAGTAAGACACAATCAACCACTTGTCAGTAAAATCACCCATAACATTTATTAAAAGGCAGTATCACTAGCTTTACAGCTTTTTTCAATATATATATATTTTTCCTGACATATCTTATATAAATACATTCACAAAATTATTTTAAATACTGTGATAAGATAGAACAATTGCCCAGTTTCCTCATTGACTTTCATGATTGGTTCATAGCCCAGTTCAATCACATAGGGACTGAATTCCTTACTACTACTACTAAGTGGAAGTTATCAAAGCATACAAGCCATCTTTCATGTGTGACAGAGGTCCTCATATTCCTATAAAACAAGATTTCTTGCTGTGAAATGACATAAACCACTATTTCCCTATTCTTGGCTGGATGGCCAGGCTAAATTTTCAAGATAATCTAATTGTTTCTTTCTTTTAGTCGCATCTGTGTAATCTTGCAGCACCTCTGGGATACTATTTGAGGTCTCACACAAGCTGTATCTAAAGCAATCCTTCCTGCCAAGATGAGAAGTTTATATCTTTCTTTGAGGAGGTTTTCTGTTGTGGTTTGGTTTGGGTTTTTTTTCATACCTGAAAGGCAACAGGTTTCCTGTTTTATTTACCTGCTTGGCAAAATATCCTGCCTTCTCTTCCTTGTATGGAGCTCCACAGAAGAGCTGTCTTTCACCAGTTCTGGAAACTCTTTTTGGTGCTGGTTGGGTTTGGTTTTTTATACATCTGTCAAGTTTAATATTGTTAGTAGCTTTTAGTTAATTATTGAGCTGACACTTTACACTTCTATCATTCTGTCGATTTCAGTGGTGCAATTAACTTATTTTAACAAGGACACTTGGTGTAGTTGTGCAGGGTAGACAGAGGCACTCAGGATAAAACTTCAGCAGCAGAAGTGCTTTACTGGAAAAAAAAATGCTCTTTCATCAGAAGCCAACTGGCAAAGTGTGACTTTAATATTAAAATGTAACAGACTGTCATATGCCACGTTGATTTTAAATCATTGAACATTGTAATACTAGTTTTAATGAAAAACTTTAGAATATATTTCAGCTTGTTGAACTAAATTCTAATGGTCAAGCAGTTGCTCTTCAAATTCTGTAACAACAACAGTTTAAATATGACAAATAAAAGACATTTTAAAAATCTAAAGACAGACTTAAATATTAAAATCAGCCTGTAAACTACAATAGCTTGAAATAAGGATTCAAAATATTGCAGTCAGTATTCCTATCTTCTGAAACACTGTAGTCAAAGTAAAAGGAAAAGGAAGATTTTACTGTCTTACCTTTTGAATGTAGAAGGATCTAAAAGATCATGTATTTATTTGTTTCAGGTAGACCTTTTCTACTTCAGAAAGACAAGGAATGTCAATTTATACTGAATACTGTGAACGGTGCTATACAAAGAAACAAATCCCATGACTGCAAGCTTTCTCAGTCAGTAACTGAGAAAGCAAAGGAGGTAAATTTAAGAGTTATCTTCCAACATTTAAAGTCAATTTTTTCAGACAAACAATATTTTCATGAAGACTAGTGTAATCTGCTTTCCTCTCAATCATGGCCTCTCCTCCTCTCCTCTCATTCTTTCCTCTCCTCTCATCCTCTTCTCTCCTCTTCCAGCACATATCAAGCAGCCATCAGGACCATGGCTGATCTGGGCAACTTACAGCCATAGGCATCTTCTGTCTTAATTGTAGCTAAAGTCAGTTTTGTACAATCTCTAAACATAGCAGCTTTCTCTGCACTTCCAAACTAAAATAGAAGAAAAAACAATACAAGTGAGGGGAAAAAAAAATCTAAACATAAGACCTTACCTTGTACCTTCATATATAAAAATAAATATAGAAGACAAACTAAGGAAAAAAAATATTTAAGTGACCTTGATATATCATGCTGTTGTTTTTTTTCTTCTCAGTATATACTCATTACAACAGACTGTGCAAGACTGTTCAGGACATTAATGAATTGCTGCTATATACACCAGGAAGCATATTAGTTTTAATAGGCTAAACAATTAACCTTGAAGAACATCTCATGCTTCCAAGCCTAGAGAAATTAAAGTCTGTTCTTGGTTTTTATGAAAGTATATATACAATGTCTTTGTTCTTACCTATAGCTTACCCCCTTGAATCAAGAATTCAAACTCCTGCTGCTGTACTTTATCTGATAGCAGAAGTTAAATATATATACAAATCAATGAAATTTTATGTCCATAAAGCCTTCTCAGTATAAGAAATTTAGTTTGAAAGAAAATCCAGTCCTGAAGGACAGAAAATCATTACAGCTGACACCAGCTGGCACTAATTTCTATTCATAGTTGAATTCTAGTCTTCTTTGAAAACTTCCTTTAGAGAAATCTGAGCTTCTCATTCTCTGTGGAAAGGAATCTGAGTTTCATAATTAGCAAAAATGGATACATATGATATTTGGATAGTCTTGCATCCAAATATAAAACTTCCTAATTTACTTTTTACTATTACTATTGTGTTACAAGAAGTCCACGTTATACCTCCATAACTGTGGCACATGGAACAGAAGATGGATTTTACTTTTTATCAGAAGCACAATTCCCACTGCACTAAAATGCCTTATTCCTAAATTTACCTTTCATCTTCCAGAAGTTAAAATGTCCAGACCTTTTTTGTCCTCTTCTGACCTGTTAAAAATTGCTCTCTATCATCCTGAGATCATCAATTTTGCAGATGCCAAAACTGTTTCATGACAACAGGTTTTAGTACATATTACATTATTCTCACAGTAATACATTTGCATAAATATTTAATTTGTTTCATTTAGATTGTATTCTATCATATATAGGCTTCAGCTTTGTGAAAGCTATTTAGAGCAAGAGCTAAACCCAGCCTCATGTCTTCTATGTCATGAAATCAGAATTCAAGACCATTCAAATATAAACATACCATAAACATTTTACATACAAGAATATGGTTATAAAAGCTTGACAAAACAATGGAACAAGTTTTCTCTCCTAAAATTACTTCTACTTCATTCAGTTCTTTCTCCTTTTTCATGACTTTTTTACTCCATCACAATGCAGAAACAAATGCATACCTTTTGGTGTTGACTTGCCATGTTGCCATTCTCTTTTGGGAAGAAGTCTAATTAAAAAAAAAACAAAACAAAAAAACAAAAAAAAAAAAACACAAAAAACAAATAAATGTATAAAACACGTCTTCTTTTACTTTTCTTGCCAGTAGATTCTCTAATGAATCTTCAATCCATGCTTACTTTGAAACTCCAATAACAGAATGATTTTGTAGATAAAATCAGCAAGGATTGTGATTTCTCATTGACATGATGATATCACAGTCCTAAGGATCCTGAAAAGGCACTTCCCTCACCCACTACAGCTCTCACACCACATATTTCTTCTGACCTGAAAATCTCACTTTCCATTTACTGTAGCTCGCTTTACACAAATACAACACCAACCCACCAGCCTCTTACAGATTGCATACCCTTTAGCCATAAGGTCACTTTCAAAACAATCAGACATAAAGAAAAGCCATATGGGATTCTTTGCATCATTCTGGACCTACCATGAAAGAGGACCTACCATGTCAATATGTCACTGGGAATCATCTCTGACAATTAACAGTAAACGACCAAATTTATTTTTTAATATTTTTTTTTAAATCAGAATCAGAAAGCCACTAAGTTGAAAAAAAACAGTTTTTCTTTGCACTGATAAAGAATTATTTGGAATAAAGAAAAATAAAATAAACAAATTTATGGGACAGAAATTAGAGTCCCTTATCCAGGAAATATTCACAGTCTCTCATCATGTAGGCAAAGATGCTTGTAGAGGTCCTGACTGATGTCACCTTTCAGGTTCATCAGTCAATAATGCCGAGCCTCTAGCTGGTCTCAAAACTCTTGACTTTGGTGGAATCCTTTGCAGAAATTGCATTAATATGTTTACCACAAAATAATGTTTGACATGGTTTGATTTCTCAATAAAATGAGAAAAATTAAAGGCTAACTTTAGCAGCACTTACTACAAGTGATTGAGTAAAACAGTGACAATTACAGGTTTGAGTATGACAAGATTCACACTAACTTACTACAAAGTATCTCCAACCAAAGCATGTATATATGCATAAACAAAGAACATACAAGCACAAATATTTGGCCAGTGAAATATGTAGATGTCCAGACCCCTAAAATTAAAGCATAAAATCAAACACCTAGATATGCAGAGAGAGGGGCAGAAGAGACTAGCCTATAGTTACAACTTTCCTGTTTGAGTTTAGAGTAAATGCTGACAATACACAGGATTTTCTCAGTGGACTCGAGTCTCAGGAAGGTTGTCTTGCCCAGCTCTTGCATCCACCTTGCTAGCAGACAGTCCAGAGAGGTGTCCTGAATCAGAGGAGATTCTGGATACTGTGATCCAGGACTGCTCAAGGGGGTCTCATTTTAGATCACCATGTATAGGGTCTGAGACAACTGACTTTTGTCAGGTACTTTTCCATTCCAGCCTAGCCCAAATGTTGCAATATTCTGTCCAGAGCTTGACAATCCTTGTATTTTTCCATCAGACACACACGTCCAGAGCTTACTGGATCTTGGGATCCCAGTAAACCCCTCTGGGCCACAACTCAAGCACAAGAGCACCAGGTTGTAAGAAGGTTAACTGATCATACAAGATGATAAGGAAGGAAGCAGGAACCAGGGGTCTCTCAATGCTCTGGTCCATTGCAGGACATAATTGTCATTATTGTCCCCAGAGAACAGGGGATGCAGGGGCCAGCAGTGATAAGGGGGTGCCTCAAAGTCCTGATACACTGCCTTTCATAGCCTGCACTTTTCCAAGGGATAGCTGTGGGGCCCAGGGAGGGGAGTCTCACCCCATGTCAAGTGGCCCATGAGTAGGGGGGAATCATGCTATGACAGTGCTACAGTACAGAAAACAATGTGTTATCATCATCTTTCAGCATCATCAGCATCTTTCAGTCATTGCTTTAATAAAAAAATCTGAAACTAATCTGTCCTACAGACATGAAAGCTTAGTCTGGTTGGATGTACCAAAGCTATGATGACTGCCCCTTCAGCTCTAGAGTAAAGTTACAAGATAGATTTTCACAGGGCTGGTAAAAGAAGAAAAAATATTTGGGGTATTTAGACAGGTTTCTAAAGATACTCAGTTTGGATTTTTGGGGAAATTGCTCAACAGAAGATATATGTAAAGTGATATTTATTGCATAAAATAATTTATCTTTTCCAATTAGATGAATTGGAAAGTAGTAAAAGTGTGTGAGAACATATAGAAAGAAACAAATCTACTATCAAATGAGTGCTCAGCATATGGTGTACTTTTCTATTTCAATATAAGGAAAAAATAAATCAAACTTCTAGCACAACACACAGCAAAGGATAGCAGCAGAGACCATTTTAGAAGTAATTGGTTTTCAAATTAAACACACACAATCAGGGTATGGATTTTCCTTCCACAGGTAGAAGATAAGAAGTTTGAAAAGATTCTATCACATACAGCTGTGCAATAAGTTGAAACTCATGTGCCATACATATTTTCTTCTTGAAGGTCTATGAAAGGGAAGAAATGGTACAAGTCAA
>JAOEGS010102745.1:0-10230 GCA_025447755.1 Corythornis vintsioides
TTCTCCAGGCTGAACAACCCCAGCTCCTTCAGCCTGTCCTCATAGCAGAGGTGTTTCAGCCCCCTGAGCATCTTTGTAGCCTCCTCTGGACCCGCTCCATCAGGTTCATGTCTTTCCTGTGCTGAGGGCTCCAGAACTGGATGCAGTGCTCCAGGTGAGGTCTGACCAGAGTAGAGTAGAATAGAGGGGCAGAATCACTTCTCTAGTGATTCTCTAGTGTGGACCACCAGAAAAATTAACAGATCTGCAGAATTGCCATGTCTTGTTCATTTCTTCCTTTGCTGTTCTTACATGTTTTCTTCTCTTTCCCATGTGTTTGACCACAGGAATTTTTCTTCTGTTAGTAAGTTTTATTAGAGTAGGGGATTGTCTGAGAACTATGAAGGAGAGATTCAGGATAAATAAATTTGTAATCCAGGTGTATTTGTGAGTCTTTTTTTGTCTATGCAGAAGGTTTTTCTCTTAAAGTGCTTTTATAGACCACATCTTACAGTTCCCAAAACTTGAAAGAACTTAAACACAAAAGACAATACAAAAAAAGCATCTCTTAAGCTGAGAAGAGCAAGAGCTGGGATTTTTTTTCTGCTGCTGAGAATTGAAGCTCACAAAATGCCTTCCAGGAGGAATGTGAGCCACATGATCTATAGACTGCCCAGAACTGACCATAACTAGCTGTAGGAATACAAGCAGCCATCTCCCAGTAAAGTACAGACCTGAGGCATAAACTCTGGCAATGGCATTAAAGTGTGGATACGCACAGCCTTGGAGTCTAGCCCAATCCCTTGATTGCTTCACACAAACAGAATAAATTGTTGGTAACGAACATAAAACATGCATTGCAGAGACCTTTCACCCACTCTGGCTTGGATGTGATGATTCTCATGACATTAATATGAATAGACTTATTCACTGTGTCCCTGCCTAGAAGATGGTATCTTTTATCAATACATATTTCCAGTTCTCAGAAGAGTGCTAAAAATAGTAGAAGTGCTAAACCAACTGCAGATTCTGCAGTTCCTCATTTTATACTCCCACCTAGTTTAACTACATTGGCTTCTGAAGAATAATAGTGTGGGGATGGACTCAGAGGAAGTTATGTTGTAGTTTTTATACACATATTGTATTTGTTAAGGATGAAACACAGTTTGACCTACAAGGAACAGTGTAGCATTGTTCAGGTCCAGTGGCAGACCCAAAAAAAAGAAATAATGGCTCCAGGAATCAGAATTTCTTCCACGTTTCCTATTTTAGGGGCTCAAGTGGTCCCACTGTTTGCCCTTTAGACCTCAAATTATCTACCTCAGGGTATTTACCACCAGCCATTCTGCAGTGTGATGACAAGAGTTCAGCATGGGTCCCACAACTCTTCTCACCTTGTGCAACTTCCCAAGGTGTTTCTGCAAACAAGTAGAGACCCCCTCAAGCCCCTTCCCTTACCTTCAATGCCATGACAGCTTGTCAAGGTAGTAGCATCTAGAGCTAAATAACCACATGTGCAGTGGGGTATTCTTCTACTCCAAGGGAGTGGAATGGGATCCAGCTGTTACTATCAGGCATTGTGTCAGAATAATCTCTTAATTTGTGCCTGGAAGACTAGGACACAGGATAATAAGAAAGTGTTGTATTTCATTGCTATGGATTCTCCCTTGGCTTTCTGCCATTGAAGTAGAAGCTTGTGAAGAAAAGAGGTGGATTATGGTGAGCAAAATAGATATCTATGGGTGGCAACCAAGATACTGATGTGTCCCAAATGTCCATAACTCTTCTGCATAGTTGTTACAGTCAAATGAGTGACTGAATGTGTGCTTTGAAGAGTTATGTGAAATAATTAGCATAATTTTACAAGCAAGGGCCGTGAGAACCGTATTTAACATATTCTGGAGGAAGAGGTTGTGTAAGTGAGCATGTGTAGGCTTGTTTGGACCCTGGTTGGACATGATGACCCTGGAGATCCTTTCCAGCCATAATGATTCTGTGATCCAAAAAAATGTTCTAGGAAAGATTGGACTCTTTTTAGTAGTGTTGCTGAGCTGATGTTTACTACAGTACAGAGCATATCTCCATTCTGAAG
The DNA here is from genome assembly GCA_025447755.1 of Corythornis vintsioides. Classification (NCBI taxonomy): domain Eukaryota; kingdom Metazoa; phylum Chordata; class Aves; order Coraciiformes; family Alcedinidae; genus Corythornis; species Corythornis vintsioides. The sequence continues at coordinate 2,072 of JAOEGS010102745.1, forward strand.
GCACCTTCTGGAAGACCACTAGTTTCCTAACCTTTGATAAAAAATCTTCCTTGTACAATGTGTACCTTCTATTCTGTCATTTTAATTATTTTTCTTCTTTCCACAAAAGTCCTCTGTTCCTTAGCTGTCAGTTGTGGTGTTGAGTGCTTTTGATCACCACAGGAGTGAGCAGGAAGAGGTTTATTTAACTCACGGTTTTATTCCCCAGGAAAGAAGTACAAGACAGATTTTGTGTAGAGATATCTCCAGAAGGAGCGCCCATTTTGTGATGTTACAGCTCTTCTACCACTTAGCAAAAGTAAACTCAAAACTCTTGCTCTCTCCAGACTTTCCTTTCAGGTGATTTTTTTTTGTAACTAGGCTACATGACAAATTGCATTTTGCCTTACATGACACTGGTCAGGAGAATGTGATGATTTCGATTTTATTTTCATTAGCAAAAAACTAGAAGGAAGAATGTTTCAGTTTGGGTTTTTTGGAGGGTGGTATAGGGTCTTGCCTTTTTCTTTCCACCAAGACCAGACTGAGAAATTGTGGACACCTGCAGAAAAAAAAAAATGTTATCCTCTAATGGAATCTGTCAATTTTGCCTCTTCAGACATAAATATTATTAAAGTGCTTGTGATACAAGCAATTGTTACCAGCACACACCATCCATGCTTATAGGAGTCCATCTTGTAGCTGTTGTAGGCAGTCTGCTGGTAAAAGGGGGTCATGGATCTCCCTTTCCCCACCCCTCCCCAGCAGCAGGGAATATTGTACATTTGATTTTCAGAGGACTATGGAGAGCACAGACAGGATGGCTTGAACTGATCAACAGCACCTCCCCTTCGGGCTGCATCATTCACCTTGCAGAGCAAACTGCTTGGCAGTGAACTCACTGTGAACTGTCTTCTTGATGAAGCACTGTTGTAAATCAGTCCTCACTTGAATGGAGGGATACCTAGGAAACTTCCAGCATTTCAGGGACAGAAGCCTGCAGTTCAGTAGCATCACTAGTGACAGTGTTGAGATGATTTTATTTTAGTGGCAGTGTGCATGCTCTATTAAGCAAAACTCTGCTTGCTGTAAGAGATAAGTGCTGTGCCCTCTTTCCTTTGTGATATGTAGCTAGTCTTACATTTTCTGATCTTTAATATTTTAGTTGCTGTGACTGTCGTCTGCAGATGGGGAAAATAAATTATTTCTAGGGGCTGCACAGAGGAGTAATTTTGAAGCAATCTGACCCATGCCAAAAGTGGATCACGGATTATTTCAGTGGTATGGGAGGCAGACACTTGCCAGATCAGTGATGTAGTCTGTACAGTTTATTCTAATGCACTCTAAGAGTATGCACTGCAGATGTGCAAACAGTGGCCTCTTTCTGTTCATATTAAAGACAATGGGTGAAGCCATTTGAGAATTCCAGTGACAACATACTTAAAATACTACTGTTTTCTTTAACAGTTATACTTAGAGCTTGGTAGGGTGTCAGACTAGTGTCCTTCAACAGAAAAAAAAAAAAGCTTGAGTCATGTAAACAAATTACAAATCCTGAGAAGACCATTGTGGAACATCAGTTCTCCCTCCTTTTATGAGCCATCATTTCAGGAATCTTTTCCCTTGACAGGTAGAAAACATGATATAATTACTGTTCATCTATAGCACTGCTGAATACAGTTAGAGGATAATGGTAGACACTGTGTTCTCTTCCTTGAGCTTCCCCTGTGCTTGTACTCGCATACTAATACGTGACAGGAGGAAAAGATCAGGTGCATTCTGATTGTCTGAACATTGTTCCTGGAGGAACACAGTGCTACACAACTGCAAGGTGTCCTTCCGAGGATCTGAGCCACAAAAAAATTGCACAAAATGCCAGGTTTTATTCTTCTATTTGGGAATCCTTTTAGTTTGCACAGAACTCTTGTCTACAGTGGTTAGGTCTGGCTGTGAGAATGTTACTGTCATAACATAATGACCCCAGGCAGGAACTAGTACCTCTTCATGTGCAAATGACAGAGAGGCTGTCTCTGCCACGAATGGCTTGCAGACTAAATAAAGTTTCCCGCCTCTGGTAGTGGAGCAGTGAGGAGCACAATCAGGACAGTGTGGATAGTGCTGTCTCTGCCATGGATTTAGGGATCCAAAGAGGCCACCCAAGAATCAGCAGTGAGTGGGAGGAGTGGTCAACGATGGAGGTACTTTTCTCTTTTTAAATGATCTTATGAAAAGTGAGTATTTTAATACTATACACACTGACTGAAGCCCAAGCCTGGTTTGCCAAACTCTCAATGAGCAAAAACTAAAGCGTTTTTCTAACCTGACCTTACTAAAACCTCTAAGTCCTCTCCTTATTTGAACTATTTGGACCTCTCCTATGTAGAGACTTGCAGCCACGTGTGATGCTGACCTAAACTGTGGGGAATTGGCTTTCGTGCAGAGCTCAGCTGCTTCTGACTACATAGGACGAGTGATCCACTAACATTCAGACCTATGTGAACAACATCCCTCAGATTCCTTCATTGTGAGAAATAACTCTTAATTACATATCACACAAGCGCTAATACACGAAAGAGAGGGATTTTTCATTTCCTCTTCTGTACCTGGAAATAAATTTCCATCACTCTTTCCAGAGTATCCTGTCATTGGTTGTGTCTTCTCTTAGTGGACTATGGGTGTTCATTATGGATCCCCTTTGCAGGTGCCTTCAAAGACACACGAGTCATGTGTGTGTGCTGTCATGACCAAGCCTGTAATTGTGCCCCATTCAGGCTCTGCAGTGATCCAGTTTTTCAGGTAGCAACTCAGCCATCAAATTCTAATTAGCTTTGTTTGGAATATGTAAGCATTTTTTCTTGAAAACATGAAAAGATTAAAAACTGCGTGTTTCTCAGCAAACCAGGTTTTAGCCTAGTTTTAAACAAATAAAAATATGAGTTTTGATTCTCACCTTACTCTGGAAAATATCACCTGTTAGGTAGGAGGAGAGCTGCTGCTGTCCTCTCTCATTGTTCCTTTACTTCTGGATGAAAAAAAAAAAAAAGAAAAAGAGCATATGGGCATTGTGCCAATATGATACAGTATTTCTGAGAAGGTTTGCCAGTAATGTGTCTAGAAGTCAAGTATTTCTGCTTAGTAAGCTGTCAAGAGTCAGCTCGGCTAAGGCAAAGTCAGCACTGCCTCAGAAACTGGAGGAACCTTGCCATCAAGGGCAGATCCCATTAAATGTAGTTTATAAAGCAAGATAGCTTTTTACTCCCTACATGTATTACCATGCTGTTAGATGGAGTATACACAGTGGTGTTTGATTTAGTTTACTGCAAGCGTAGAGCAAATGCTGTGTTGAATTCAGTGGCAAAATGACCTTACTATGAAGTATGAGAGTCCAGTGCCTGAATTTACATGGAGCTTTCCATCTTTCCTAGTTATTAAATACCTTTATCCTTTGAGCGTGTTTCTTAAGGTCTTCCCATTTAATAGGTCGGAGATCTCCCTTGTACATGTCCTTTAGGCCAAAGAGAGACCTCAGGGAGTGGCAGTGGGATATGCTTCTCAGAGCCTGCTGTGCTGCTGCACTGTGGCTCCAACAGTGCAGACAGCTTAGGTCAGACCTTAGCTTCTTCCACAAGCTGTTGTAGGACATCAGTATGTACAAACCATATAAAATATCACAACCTGCCCACAAAATTCATTTTGTGTCTTAATCCAGACACTGAGTAGAGAAAAATGCAAATTTCACACAGACCTGAATGAAAACAGGGACTTCTACAGGGATATGCAAATTGAAGACTGCAGTTGATAATCACTATTCACTAACTTTATGTTGCCTAAACCCATGGAGGTCACTAAGCTACCCATTTTATACAGATGAAGTCTGTCAGAAAGGTGATAAACCTCCTGGGGCAGCCTCAGAAAAGGATCTGACCTTTTTTGAGGAAGCTCAGGTGAACAAAATAGAGTGTCCTGTATGTTCAGGATGGAGTAAGAAAAGGAAGAAGAAAGAATAGGACTTTGGGAGGGGACCTATGTGCAGTTACATCCTCTCCCTCCTTCAGCTTTTCAGAACAAGTTGCTGCAGAGGTGCATTTTCAAGCTAACAGAAGAGCAAACATGACAGAAATGCCCTATGGAAGGAAGGAGGAGAGGAGATGTTTCAAAATCCAAAGTTGTATCAGACCTCCTTAGCACAAAAGTCTCCAGGAGACCCAGGCAAAGACAGAGAAGGTCTATGGCAGCACTTAAACAGTACCTGTGTGGCATCTTTCTAGTATTCTGGAGAAGACTCCACATTTCTCTGGCTGGAGCAGTTGGGCAGGAAGAGGCAAGAAACAATCCACATCCCAGAAACTGCTGGTATCTGAATATTTGGCAGGGATGGGGGAGGAAGGAGTTGCACACTTTTTTTGCTATTTAATAAGCCATTCAAATAGTTCACACTTTTATAAACCTGACAGGTGTGTCAGCTAAGTGTGAAAGTCATCCAAACTTTACAGGCTTTGTTTTTTCAAACCCCCCCACAAATCTGGTGGTGTGGGTCACTGAGATAACCTCGAAGCTGTGAATTCCCAGATAGACCTCAACAGCAGGGATGCAAATCACAGAGAGATACAGGCAGTTTTCTGAAGTGTGTTGGAATCTTTAACATCATGGCAGGAATTTCTCTATTTAAAAATGGGTCTGTTCTGGAGCCAAGCATCAAAGCAGTCAGATCCAGACTGTGTTTTTGTGTTGCACTGCCCCACATCTCCCCTGTAAGTGCAGCAAACTGATGTTGTGCACTTGTCTGCATCCTGCCCAAAGCCACTGTGACCTGTAGTCATGAGCACTCTGCCTTGAGGATCTGCAGCCAACCTGTCCCAGGAGAGCCAGGCAGTAGGGTCTGTGTGCTTACCCACTTCTCTGTATTTAAGGTGACATGCTAGCAGTGAGAAGCTGCTGTGGAGTCTGTGTTGCAGGGTCCAGGGCTGTCTCTGACTTTGATGGTGCAAGAAGGCCAGCAGATGAATTTGTTAGGCAATCTGTAGCAGTAGTGGTCCAGCTGTTGCTGTTCACCAAGAAAGCATCGGGATGCCTGACCTAAAGGAATGACATAGCACTAATACTTCTCACATAGTGCTAAGGTTCAGTGTTGAGGCATGTGATCTTACACCTGTCAGATTAAATAAGCTTTTCCAGAAGTAAGCTGGTTGCAGATGAAGCCAGTTCTTTTATGTGCTGTGTAGGCAAGATGCCAAGGCTGAGCCTGAGTAGGATTTTTAGCATACCTAGATCACACGATGAGCGTACTTTTTTTTGCCAAACACATAGATATATTCACCCTCTCAGTCACGATTGCATTCATCATTTATGGTCTCTGGTCTCTCTGTGCTCTCACATTTGGTGTAATATGACCCCTGTGATGTACTGGTAAGGATGGCATGCCTCATCAGGCTCTGGGACTCTGCAGGAGTTGCCCCTAAATGAAGAGGGGCACTTGTGCTCTCCCAGACCTCTGTGGGTCTTCACAAAATCTATGGGATCTTCAAGGCTGGTCAAAAAGGAATCCAACCCCTTACAGCCTTTTCATAAAGAAAGGGAAACTTAGCCAGAATGGTGATTTGGGAACTGATAGATCATCTCTTTAGTGTTACTCGTTTGAAAGGATACTGGCAGCTGGAAGGTAGGAATTTTCAGGCTCTCAGTTGCATCCCCCTGTGCTCATAGAGAACTTCTCCCATCTTCTTTTTGGTGTAAAAACAAGCCAGTTTTTCACTTCTTGTATATAGAAGTTGGGACTCAAATGCACTAGAACTACTTGATGTCAGCAGATCCCTGAAGCATTACATGATGTATCCTTAGCTCATGACCTGTGTTATACAAAAGCTTAATGAAAGAGTTTTGAGCTAATAACTTTATCTTGCAAATGACAAAAACTACTTTTTTAGCAGCAGAGAAGCCCTATATGGTACAGCTGCAAAGCACAGCCCTGAGTCACCATGTGATGCCACAAGGGTCAGTGCTGAAAGCTTCAGTGTCACCAGGCAAGTTGCCACACTCACAGGCAAAAGGAGGAAAGCCTCTGTAAAAACATGTTGATGTGAGGTACTGAGATTCTGAAATAATTGGATAATCCAGCCAGGCTGTAAGGATTGAAACACAAAGCCCAGATCTATGTAAGAATTCCTTCATTTAAGTCTTTTCTACAATTACTTTGAAAAGGACAAGCAAAAAGCTGGATGTGATTCAAGTACTGAAATGAGCGCCGCTGTCATCCCTATGGGTCCTGTCCATTGCTGACAGTCAGTCCAGTTTGTTCCCTTGCCACTACAGAAAATCCAATTTCTTCTTTCTGCATAACACATTGTATCCTGGGAAGATGTCTGTCATATGTTAAATTAAACAAAAAAAAAAAAAAAAAAAAGAGGGAAAAACAAATTCTGCTGAAATCAGTCTTGGTGATTCCAGTGTTAAGTTCTCACCAAGTGAAAAACAGTGCATAGAAATCCTCATCATGCATTTGCTTAGAGGTTAACCAGCATAAGGAATGACATCTTGAACTTGGATGCTTTGACTTACAAACTTCGTGATTTATTTTTCATTTCTTAAGGCAAGAGTTAGAAATTCCTTAGTGATTGTCTTGGGGTTACAATCAGCACTTGCTTTTGTATAGGTGTTCCTCTGAAAATTCATATTCTTGATGTTTCCCCAATCTTTACAATGTCCTGTTTGGCAGCATGAAGAAATATTTAAGGAGTGTCTGGGTCACGAGGGATAAAGCAGAGACGTACATGTTTCTTTGGAGCTGTGGTAATATCATTAAATTAAGCTCATACCTACTAAATCCTGTCATTTTCCTTTTGAGCAGCAAACAATGAAAGAATGTACATTAAACAGCATGGATTTAAACCAAAGCCAATTAGCGGCAACATAAGACTAGGGAGAGTTTAGCAAACTGGTTTTCTACAAACAATCTTCTCAGCCTAAAGATTCATAGATAAAGGAAACACCTTGTCGTATATTTTTATGAATTAAATTTTGGAACAAAGTCTGCTTAACATTCTTTACTCAAAATACATTTTTTTTAAGTACAGGAAAAATAGATACTATTAAAAGTAATTTATTTCAGATTTTTTTCTGGTTTGCTAGAGAAAATAAAAGTTTCAGAATTTGTTTCACACAACATTTTTAGGAAGAAGAATGATTTGCTAGATGAGGGCACTGAATTTTCCATCTGTCTCAGACTGCAGTACAACAAGGTCAGTGCTAACAAGCTATACACATAGTCTGGGAGGTCAACTATAGCAGCTGATAGGTAGTGAAGTTCAGCTGCCTGTCACTTATGACTGGTATTAAGGATTACCCAGAATAAATCTGTTTATTTCATGATTTATAGTAACAATGTGTTCTATCCAGTCTTTTGAGCTTCCAGTGACCCAGTAGCATTCAGTGAAAGGAGGGTATTGCAGGGAAAATCTTGATTGCATCAAAATGGGGATGACTGGTCCATCAAAGTGGGAATTTCCCCAGAGGATATCCAAGGAAGCATGTTTTCTTCTAAAATAATTTTACTTCACCATCTCATTGGGATATTTTTTCCATTATGTTCCCTTTCAAAAATCCCAACGAGGGTGGGAAATTCCTTCCCATGTTCATCACTTTTCATTAGGAGCTGTTGCTCTGGGAGCGGTGCCATCCTTTTATTTGTTGTTTGAGATGCATGCTGATTTTAATTAAGCAATTGTCTGTGCATTGTGGTGGTTGGATTCAGTGATCAGGAAGCTGTAACTGTAAGTGTATGAGGTAGCTGAAGTTTTTGCTGATCATTGTCTTCACCAGAGAGGATCCTTTCTTCTCTTGAACAGCTATGTCCTGCACAGACTTAGAGATATCATAGAATCATAGAATCGTCTGGTTGGAAGAGACGTGTAAGATCATCGAGTCCAACCGTTCACCCTGCACTGCCAGGGTCCCTAAACCATGTTCCCCTGCACCACATCTACACATTTTTTAAACATCTCCATGGATGGGGACTCCACCACCTCCCTGGGCAGCCCATTCCAATGCCTAACGACCCTCTCTGGAAAGAAATTCCTCCTGATCTCTAACCTAAATTTCCCTTGGCGAAACTTGAAGCCATTGCCCCTCGTCCTGTCATTTTGAACTTGGGAGAAGAGGTCGACCCCCACCTCCCTACAACCTCC
>JAOEGS010102746.1:0-10193 GCA_025447755.1 Corythornis vintsioides
CAACCCCCCTGGACACTGCCCTGCTGGGCCCTGCTCTGGGTGCCCCTGGCTGGAGCAGGGGGTGGCACCAGAGCATCTCCAGAGGTCCAACCCCCCCCATGCTGGGACTCTGTGAAACAGAACTTGAGGTCTGAGTCTTTGCAGGACCCTTTCCAGCTGCTGTGGCCAAGCCTGGCTCCTCCTGGAGCTGGTGGTACTGGCCTTTGCCAGCTGACCCCTGCTGCTCACCTCACCCAGAGCCAAATTCCTCCATTTCAAAAGTGCTTTTGTTGAACTTGCTTTGACTCTCCAAACCGTTAGGGCCAAATTCTCATTTCCTTTCTCAGATCCTTACATACACAACAAAGGAATTTGTCAAGTCAAAGAAAGCTAATCTAAGAAAAGTTGCTTTTTAAAACAAAGTGAGACAATGTCAACAACAGGAACCTTCTCTCAAACACTTCTGCCTTTCTGTAGCACTTTCCTCCCCTCCCATCCATGTGATGAACCCCAGCCCCTCCCTGCTGCAGCTGCCCAGACACAGCTCTGCATCCAGGGCAGTGTGATCCAGGTCCTGCAGGAACAGCCCTCTGTCTGCCCTCAGTTGCTGCAACAACTTGAATTACAGACCCACAGAACCCTTCAGGTTGGAAATGACCTTCAAGATCATCAGATCCAACCATCTGCTAATGAGGAGCACCAAACCATGGCCTGAAGTGACACATCTGGGTGTCACCATTTCCTATCTTCAGTAAAGATGATTTTTTTTTCCTTGAAGGGTGTACAAACCCCCCCAGCTCCCAGCAAGGTGGCTGCAGCCACTGTCTTGCTCCCTGACTGAGCTGTGCTACTGCCCAGCTCCCCCAATGCTGTGAGCACAGGCAAAATGGCCATGGGTTGGGTGTTGAGGAGTCAGAGATGTTTCCCAGGCTGATGTGTGTGTAGATCTGGGATTATTTCAGTGCACTGTCACCATGCCCTCCCTGTGCTAAGGAACAAACCAACCCTGCTGTGTCAGGGAGCTTCTGACAGCAGCTTCCTCACTGGAGTAAAACTGCAAGCATCGCTGTAACTTTATGATTTTTTGGTTTCAAACACAACCAAGGGGCCATCCTAGCTCAGCCCCACCACCTCTTCTCACTCTGCTGTGCCCCCCAGGCTGTGACTGCTCTGGGGCTCTGAGCCACCACACCAGAGCGTTCAAAGCCTGCAGCAGACACCACACTGGGTGATTTCACACCCAAGCCCTGGCACAAAGAGGCTTTTTAACACAGAGCTCAGCACTACAGCAGCACCCAGTGCCACAGGCTGGGCAGCATGGGCAGGTGGGAAGCCCTGCTCTGCTCTCACCTCCAGACAGGATCCCATCAGGTCCGTGGCACGGGGCAGGGGTGCGCTGACCACGCCAGCCGTTCAGGGGCTGAACGTTTCTGACTCTCCTGACATGAACACTCACCACGGACTTCAAAGAGAGAGACAGAGAGCATTTCTGACACAGGGCCCCCGTGCCCTCCCCGTGCTGCCAAGGTGCAAGCTGGCACTGGTGTGTGCTGCTGCCAGCCAGAGCTTCCCCCTCCCTCATCGCCGCTCCCTCCTGGCGCTCCGTGGGGGGAAGTGGGTTTGAAGTGGAATGGTCATGCAGCAGCCCACGGAGGAACCAAAAGTGGTGCAAACTATTTATCAGCAAGATAAGGCCAGACAGCAGCTGCAGGGAGTCTGCCCCACACTTCCCTGTCTGGGACTCGGAGGAGGTCGGCCCGTGGCCAGGGCAGGCAGCCTGGCCCTGCAGAAGCTGCTGCTTGGCTGCTCTCCTCTCATCTTCAGGGAGGGACAAGGGGGGGTCTTGAAGAGGCCTGAGCTGAAGGGAGGCTAAAAATGGAACGTGGAGCTTGGAGTTTGGACTAGAGCAGAATCCATTCTCCCGTGGTGACTGCGGATGAAGGAGCAGGAGGCAGCTAAATGCAGCTGGAACAGAGCAGAATCCATTCTCCCGTGCTGAGAGCAGGTGAAGGAGCAGGAGGCAGCTAAATTCCAGTGGGCACAGTGAGACCTTGAAAACACAGGTGAGCCAGGGCACTCACCATGAAGTCAATGTTGTTGTCCTCGTTCCTGAAGTGCTCCATCAGCTTCTCAAAGCGCTGCTTCTCCCCACACACCTGCAAGAGAGTCACCACGTGGGGCTGTGAGACCATGGGAGAGACACAGGGAGCAGGAGAGACCACTGAGAGACACCCAAAGAGCTCCAAACCCCTCCATCCACTTCCCTCTCCTGTTAAGATGCTCCTCCAGGACAAAGGCAGTGGGGGAATGGGGGGTGAGCACCCTCACTGTGAGTCTGAGGGCTCAGGTCTAACTCCTGGTGTCTCTTTTCCCCCTGAAAATGTGCTGATACCCACTGGTGGTGCCCAGGGTGAGCTGCAGGAAGGCTGCTGTTGACAGAAGGTCATTAGGGAGAAGCACAAATTACAGGGGGGCAAGAGGGATAATTATCCAACTAAACCAGGAGTGGCAACCATCAGGCTGATGATCCAGGGGGGGTGGCAGGAAACACAAGCAGCCCCCAGGAGAAAGAAGACTGAAGATCAAGCAGGTCGTGGGGTATCCTTTAAATCTTATTTTCTCCCCAGCACATTCTCCACGGGTATCTCCCGAGAGACTGAGGCACCAAACAGACCTCACTGGTCACCCAGAGCTTGGTGGGACCCAAACCATGAGGTCTGCAGAGCTCTGTGAGCTCTTCTCCATCAAGCAAATCCTCATCAGCTTAAACACAAAGCACCTGGATCTCTCTACAGGTTATGCCGTGGAAGAGGGTTCTGAAGCATTAAACACCTTTAATTCATTTAGATTGAACACCTCAATTAATTCATTTAATTAAACTTGGGGTCAGTTTGATGCCTCTCACTCCCAGCAGGACACGGAGGGGCTGGAGTGTGGCCAGGGAAGGGTCTGGAGCAGGAGTGTGGGGAGGAGCAGCACCATCTACCCTGGAAGATTAAAGGGAGTGAAGCTGGAGATGAAGCCTCCAGCCTGAAGATTGGCCCAGGTCCAGGATGAAGGCTGGGATCCAATCCCACCACAGAAAACCAGATGTTGCCATTTCTGTTGGAATCCATTTTCTGAGGCCTGTGATTTGAAGGGGTGGCTGGGGCTGAGAAAGGCTGGGAAAGGCTGAGCTTTCCCTCATTAGCATTATTCTGGGTAAGGACTGAGATTAAACGAGTTACCACAGCTATAAAAATCCCTCTGTCTCTACTCAGGCTGTGAAAAGAGAAAACACAACAACAAAAAACCCCAAACAACCCAAGTTTTTAGGTTGCATGTAGCCCACGTTGCTCTGGGACAACTTGTGGCAACCCAACCACAAAGGTCCTTTTCTCTTGGCTGCTCAGGATCCATCCAACCCTGTCTGGAAGCAGGAGGATCCATTCTGAAAATCCAGTGTGGGCTCTATCCATATCCACCTGGTCAAACACTTCCCCTCCAGCCCAGCCCAGAGCAAAGCTCATCCCCAACAACCCCTGTGCTGCTCCTGCTCAGGGTACCAGGGGAATACTGGGAGTTCTGGGAGGTGTTTCCAGCTGCAGTGGCAGGCAGAAAGTGGAAGTGCTGGAGAACATAACCATGCTGTTTGTTGTCTTTTGCCCTGCAGCAGTGTTTTGAGAGCTCTGTAACCCTGCTGGTAGAGAAGCAGAAGGTAGTTTAACCTAGTAAGTATGAAATAATTGTTTGCTTAACCAGCAGCTTATGGGAAAACTGATTTTTTTCTTCTTTTTTCTTTTTTTTTTTTTATGGTGTGTGTGTCCTTCAGCAAAGTGCAGCAATGTCAGCCCAAACAACGTGCTCCTGTGGTGCTGCCTGCTGCTGGGGGGATCTGCTGACCACAGTGGGCTGTTGTGGGGGAGAGAAAAGCCAGCATTGTGCTGCTGGACAAAGGGGCACAGACAGCAGGGAAGGTTCACACAGGGTCCCGTGGATTTCAGCACTGCCTTACACACCAGGCTGTTTGTGACACCCCAGCCAGCAGCAGCTGCTCCCGTGGCCATGCTGGATTTCTGGCTCAGTGTCCCCCGTGGAGTCAGGGACCCAAAACTGATCCCAGCATTCAGTCCACAACCAGCCCCAGGAGATGGGTGAGGGCACCACCATTGGAACAAGAGGGACCACCCTGCTCTGCTCTGGTGTCCATGAAGTGAGGCTGGCTCTTCTCTTCACAGCCCAGGGGAGGTTCAGCTGCTGGAATCACCACCAGCCAATGAGCTTCCCAAGCATCTTCTGGGATATCTGCATTCCAAGCAATCTGCTCAGCATTTGGAATCACAGAACCATCCAGGGTGGAAAAGCCCCTGGGGATCATCCAGTCCAACCATGAACCTGCTCTGCAGAGTTCACCCCTAAACCATGGCCCTCAAACCCACATCCAAACCACCCTGAAACACCCCCAGGGCTGGGCACTCAACCCCATCCCTGGAATCCATCCCCCTGGTTCCATCACTAGCTGTGAGCAGAGCCCAGCACCAGCCTCTCTGCAGTGTCCTCAGGTGAGGAGCTCCCCCCTTGATGGTTTTCACTCCTCTCAGAGCAGAACAAGGTGGTTTCCCAGAAGGCAGTGGCTCATCTTAGCCAAAGCACCTCAATCCTGGTTTTGCTTTGAAACACTGCAATTATTTCCCACCTGGAGAGGCACAGGAACAGGCACCAACCTCCCTGAATGCAGTCACTCTGCTATATGCTTGCACATTAAGCAAATTAACTGCTTTGCTGGGTGAGAGCCAAGCTCAGGAATTGTTCCCTCCAGAGAGCCAGGATTATTTCTGGCTGGTTTTCTGTCTCACTACAGATCCCAGTCAATCCTTCTGCCTCCTCAGTTTGCCAGTGACAGGACAGGGGACAGTGAAATGTGAGGAGAAACTTCTTCCCTGGGAGGCTGCCAGAGCCTGTGCCAGGCTGCCCAGAGAGGCTGTGGAGTCTCCTGCTCACCCAGCATGAGGGACTGACCCAAACCACCCCCTGCTTGCAAAGAACAAGACAAGAGCAGTGTGGAGAGGCAGCTTCACAAAACATCCTCCACTGCAGCATCCTGAGCTTAGAAAGTGCAGCCTGGAAAAATCATTTTTAACAAGAATCCTTGATGAGATTCAGATCCACTGCAGTTTTCCAGCTCAAGTCAGACCCTGAGAACCAAATTCTTGTTCTCATTTACATCAGAGCAAAGCTCAAAGCCTAATGAAACATTTGATGTTCGCCCTGATGGAAATGAGAGCAGAGTTTGGTCCAAAATAGCCTGTTTTCCCTACTGACTTCATTACAGGCAGAGTGTTAGGCTGGAGTTGAGGTTTCTTTTGAAGTTCTTTTCTGGTAAGGAGGTAGAGGGGCAGAGATCTAGCTCGAGGAGCCCAGTCTGGCCTCAATCTGCACCCAGTGCCTGCTGAAAGGCCAGGATGCTGAGGCAGAAGCCACAGAAATATGAGTGAGCCTGCAGAGGTTGAAGCTGGAAGTGCACTGGTAGAATCCTCAGCCTGGGTGCTCCACGTGCCAGCAGCTCTCAGATGAGCTGAGTGAGTGAGAAACCTGGAAACTTGAAAGCAGTGCCCAGGAGGAAGGTGGGAAACAACAGTGCAGGGTGGGGGAAAAAAGCAGAGTAATTGGCTAAGAAAGAAAAGCAGCTGAAGGCAGAAGGGAGGCAGGGAAAATCCCCTCCCTGCACACCCAGCTTCCCCTGCAGCTCCCAACCAGTTCCAAGGGGAATGGAATGAAGTGGTGGCTGAGAAAGTGAAAGGGTTGTCTGGGGAGTTCTGCCAGGGAGATATGATGGAGACTTGGGAGAAAAAGATGGAGTAAAGCCTGGGTGGTGAGAAAGCAGCTGGGACTTGGCCCATCCTTCCCCGTGAGATCCAAGGGCTGTGGAGGGAGCTGCCCAGACCACCCCTGCCAGGGGTATTTTGCTGTCCTCATTTGCCCAGGTTACCTGGGATTCCTCACACCATCCCCCCTAAGGAGGCAGGTTCCTCTGGCACAGTCACAAGCAGAGGAGCTGAAGCTGGAACAATGCCACTGCAGCTGCTCAGCCATGGGGCTGCTTCTCTCCTGCTGCCCAGTCCCCCAGCACAGCCTCACCTGCTCTGTCATCCCCTGCAGCACAGAGGTTGTGGAATCCCCTTCTCTGGAGACTTTCTGGCTGCATTTCTGAGTGACCTGCTGGAGTTTTGCCCTGCTCTGGCAGGGAGGTTGGACTCAGGGATCTCCAGAGGTCCCTTCCAACCCCTGACATTCTGGGATTCACTGCCAATAAAGCCCCCAGCAGCTTGTCCAGAGGAATCAGAACCAAGCTCCCCTTCCCAGGCTTTGTCCCTGGGCACACAACCCTTCCACCTTCCACCCCAGGTCTGGGAAACCCTCTCCCCTGTCCTCAGGTGACTCTGCACACACAAGGCTCACGCTGAGGACAGGTCTGGGCTTGCAAAGCTGAGGTTCTACAGGGCTGGAGATCACTTCAAACCTTTGTATAATGATGAGCACCTCGGAAACACGATTATTTGTCTGTGATATGCAAACCTTGGTGCTGGATGTAAATCAGAGATGGGTATCTCCTCACCAGGAATCACTCTCAAAACACAACAAGCTGAAAACAGAATAATAATAACTTGGCTTGTTGATCTTCTGCATTAACCCACTGATCCAAACAGTGGCATGATGGGAAGACATGCTCCTTGTTTACACACAGTCCAGTTGGGACTCATCAAGTCTAATAATTTTTGAGCTGGTAAGGCTGGGTTCATTTTTCCTTTGATAATAAATCCACACGTATGACCAACATACAAAATAAACTAGAACAGCAGCTTTCTAGGACTTGGTTCCCACACCTTGTGCTTTGGAACCTTCAGATGTTGTTCTCCTGCTGCACACAAACACGTGATGCTCTAGGAGGTGTAACAGACACTGGTTTCCCCACCTGACCCTATTGGAACACCAGTATGAATTCCAGCAGCCAGTGTTCCATCACAGACACCTGACTTGGAAATTCCTTCTCAAATAACATCTCTACCAATAGCAAAAACCAGGAGTTTTGAGTTTCAGGGGCTGGGGTTTGTGAAGATGAGCTCTAAACCACCATTCCTGGTTGTTTCATCTATGAACACACCAACGAACTGGAGCAAAGCTCTTGAGATCTGCTCCCAGCACAGGCTGAGGGAGCTGAGGTTGTTCAGCCTGGAGAAGAGAAGGCTCCAGAGCTCAGAGCAGCTGCCAGTGGCTGCAGGGAGCTGCTCCAGAGCCTGCAGAGGGGCTGTTTGCAAAGGCCAAGGGGCAGTGGTTGGAATGAGCCAGGAGTGGATGGAGATGAGCACTGAGGCAGAAGTTGTTTCCCACCAGAGTGGTGACACTGGCACAGGGTGCCCAGGGAGGAGGTGGAGGCCCCATCCCTGGAGCCATCCCAGAGGAGGCTCTGAGCACCCTGCTCTGGGTGCAGATGGCCCTGCTCTCTGGGTGAGCTCTGGAGCTCCCTTCCACCCCAGCCAGGCCTCTGCTCCATGATGCCAGGCACGAGGAGCACCCAGACGTGCCCCCAGGCCCAGCATGGCCCAGCCCCCTACCTCCTTGAAGTTATCAAAGGCAGATAAGATGATCTCGTGCCCTCCCCTGACGAGGCAAACAGCTGCTAGAAGCTCCAAGACCAAGGCCTTTGTCCTGCAAAGAGAAGAAGGAGCAGCAGTCAGTGCCCAGCATCCCCCGGCTCCTGGCGGGCACAGGGCGGGTGGCACCCCGTGGGGCTGCAGGCTTCTCAAACCATGCAACAACCTCACTCACACCTTCAACCAAAGGTGGTTGAGCCCCCCCCCCCCCTTGTGCTGCCAGGGGGGGGGTTTCACCTTGCCCTGGGCTGGAGAGGAGCCAGCTCCATGCCAGCCAGCCTCGCCACGCTCGCCCAGTTGACCAGAACTGATAATTCAAGTCAGTATGCAAACCCTGATACCAATCTGAATTATCTGCTGGGATGGTGTGCATTACCCACAGCCACAACAACAGGAAAAAAAAAAAGAAGGAAAACTCAAACCACAGCAAGTCTGGGATGCCTCAGCACATCCCTGCCCTCTCGGGTCAGCAAGGTGGGCAACACGGGCACAGGGATGAGGGCAGACAAGAGATGACTGCAAAGAAAACCATGCACCAGGCTGAGGAGAAATCACCCCCAGCCCTTTCTTGGAGGGATCCAGGGGGCTCTGTGGGCAGAGGAGCTGCAGAGCAGACAGGAGCACCATGCAGATATGGAATTAGTCTCATGCCAAAGCATCACCTCAGAGCAGGTGTTACAGCAACACAAGTACCTTTGGGCTTGCAAAGTCTCAAGGCTATCTTTGGAAACCAGATAAAATGTTCCCTTTTCCTAGGAAATTTTACATGGGTCATTTTCAATTCAATATATATATATATTTTATTTTTTTTCCCCCTAACTCTGATTTTAGACAGGATCAAGAGTGAAGGGGGAGGGTTCTCACTACAGAGCTTCAGCAATATCCCTTCCCAGGGTGGGGAAGCAGCTGTCCCAGTTCTCCCATCCCTCCCAGCCAGGCAGCTGTGCTGGGACAGGGAGAGGACAGTCAGAGCTGGGACACCACTAACACCAACTTTTGTCTCAGGTTATTCATTTGAAAGCTTTTGCTGTTTCTTTGGGTTTTCTTTTCCATGAACAAATGTAAACAACCCACTTCTTTCAAATCTGCCAGCTCAGCCTTGCCCCCCATCACCCCATTTCCAGCACAGGACACCACAAATGATAACAACTCCCCACTTCCCACATCCTTCCCCTTTATCCTGTGCTAGGCTTGCTGCCTGAGGGCTGAAGGAAGGAAGGAAGGAAGGAAGGATGGACCCACGTCCAGCAGGACAAGGTTTGAAGCAGGGCACTGAAAGGCAAGCAGAAAGCCTAATCCCTGTGAGGGTGCCAGAGCCTGGCCCAGGCTGCCCAGAGAGGCTGTGGAGTCTCCTCTGGAGAGATCCCAACCCCTCCTGGGTTGGGCTGCCCTGGGTGGTCTCTGGAGGTCCCTCCCAACCCCATGCTGCTGTGAAGAAACACCTTCATGGCTGAACAGCACCTGAAACTGAGGCAACCAGACACCAACTGCTCATCTGTTTGCACCATAAAGCAGATTTAATCTGCTTCAGAAGGCAGCCTGGCTTTTGCTGCAGGTCTGCACAGCAGCACAGCCCTGGTGTGGCCTGTACTTACCCACTCCTTCCAGCCTGAGCAGCACAGCAGCCTACCTGGGGTTCTTGTTGTTCAAGCTCAGGGCAATCTCGTTGACAGCGTGTGGGTGAGACATCACCATGTTGAACCCATACTGGGGAGAGAGGGGAGAACATTCCAGTGCTGATGCTGACCTTAGCACCTCTGAAAATCCAGCAGATGATGTCTCCCTGACCTACAGCTGCCTCACAAAAAGCCAGGAGACAACCCAAGTGTTGCTGAGTGGAGCAGCATCAGCAGTGGAGCAGCCCAAAATCTTTCTGCCAGCCCCCACAAGGTCTCCCTGGAGCTTCTCCTCTGCAGGCTGAACCCCCCAGCTCTCCCAGTCTATCCCAGCAGAGGGTTCCTGCTGGGGCTCCCCTGGCCCTGCTCCAGCAGCTCCCTGGCTCTGCTGTGCTGAGGATCCAGAGCTGGGCCCAGCCCTGCAGGGGGGTCTCCCCAGAGCCCTGGGAGCAGAGGGGCAGGATCCCCCCTTTGTAGCATCAGCTACAATTCACCACCAACCTTTTCCTCCCCCCAGTCCCAACAACAAAACAGCTCTGGGGTGGAAAAGAGGAGAAAGGGAAGTACCTGGTAGTTCATGATGGCCCGTAAACACATGATGCAGACGTGGACATCATCTTTTTTACTCACTAGCCTGGAATTTTTTAGGGTTCTTCTGCTGGGCAAGGTGTTATACCTGCAGAGGAAAACAGCTCCCATCAGCCACGGGGTTCTGGTTGATGTGGGGGGGGATGAAGGAGGGGGAAGAGCCCTGCCCTGGGTGGCAGTGCAGAGCCCTCTCCCTGCTGCACAGCACAATGCACACACATCACAGCAGGACAAAGCCCACAGGCTGTTGACAGGGGCTGTGCAGCCAGCCCCAGGTGCCTGGGTGGCACCACAGTCACCTGCTGGGCACCACTGCCCAGAGTCTGGCCCCATCCTCTTGCCCCCCAGGGCCCTTTCTCTCTTGCTCAGCATTGCTCAG
>JAOEGS010102747.1:0-10193 GCA_025447755.1 Corythornis vintsioides
CAGCTCAACAGCCCCAGGGCTCTCAGCCTGGACCAACACAGAGATGCTCCAGCCCCTCAGCATCTCCCCAGCCTCCAATGGACTCTCTCCAGTAGCTCCCTGTCCCTCTTGACCTGAGGAGCCCAGCACTGGACAGACTACTCCAGCTGGGGTAGAGGGGCAGCAGAACCTCCCTGGCCCTGCTGCCCACACTCTCCCTTATCCCCCCCAGGAGCTCTTTGCCTTCCTGGCCACGAGAGCCCAGTGCAGAGGGCCGAAGAAACGAGTGTCTGAAGCACTTGTCCCCTGCACAGCCCCCTGCTAGGCTGGGGGGGGCTGCAGCTGGAGGTGGTGCTCTGTGCCAGGCAGCCTGGGGGTGCCCCTTACCTGGTCACAGATGAGCTCCCACTTCTTCTCGTTGTCGTACTGCCGCAGCAGCCGGGCTTTGTCCGGAGGCAGGTTCATGGCATTCTGCAGAGGAACAGACAGCACAGCTCAGCACCCTCAGGGGAGCCAACCAGGGCTACCTGGCTTCAGCAGCACCCCCTGGAAAGCCCAGTGGGGCCCCCACAGCCCCGGTGCCTCCCGAGGGCAGGGCTGGGATGCAGGGGAAGGCGGGGACTGGAGGGACTGGAGCTCTGGAGCAGCCACCTCCATGTGCAGGAGGGGATGCCTCGGCACCAGGGCCACCTGCAGCAGCTGAGCTGCCCACACTGAGAGCAGCAGGCAGCAGCAGGGAGGCAGAGCAGGGCAGAGGAGCAGCAGGAGATGCCTATCAGTGCCCAGCTGCTTTGATGCCACTGGAGATGCTCCCCAGGGCAGGGTGTCTGGGGCAGGCTGGCTCCTGGCTCCCACACACGGGTGACTCTGGTGCCTCTGCTCCTGGAGAGCCTGGGAACACCTCGACAGCAACGTCAGCAGCCAGCCTGGGGAGACTCCCTGGAGCCCTGCAGTGCATGCTGAGCACCTCTGGTCTCCAGAACCTCTGGTCTCCAGCACCTCTGGTCTCCAGCACCTCTGGTCTCCAGCACCCCTCACCTCCACCACCCCTCACCTCCCAACACCCCTCATCTCCAGCTCATATTCCCAGACCAAACTGCACCCAATTCACCCTTCAGGACCATAAGACTCCACCAGTCCATCCTGGAGCAGTGCTGGGTTGGGAGGGGGGTGCTGGGCAGGCCCCGTGGCACTGCCCACCTCGGGCAGGTGCTGTGCACAGCCCCACTTTGGGGGTCCCAAAGGCTGTGGGAGGCACACCACGAGGCCAGGGCCACAGGCTGGTAAATAATCCCGTGGTGAAGGAGTCAGGAGATCCCTGGGCAGCCACCAGAGATGCCAGTGCTTGCCCCAAACACCCTCCTTCCTTGGCTCTCCTCTGGTGTGCCAGCCTCTCCCTGGGGCTCCCAAGGGACCCCTCACTGCCCTGGGACCACCGAGGGGGGTGAGGATGAGGACCCCCAGGCAATCACACATCATCCCCCCCCCCCCCCCAGACCTCCTCTCCTTCCACCCTGGCTCAGGAGCTGCTGGGGATCCCCCTGCACCTCCCTGCTGCTGGGATGACTCTTCTTCCTCCAGCTTGTTTTCCATCAGATAACAAATACTCTTCCTCCTGCTCATCCCTGCTGTCATGTAGGGAGTATTTATAGGCACTGATGGTATCTGTGCAAGTTCAGTCTCTCATCATGCACCTTATCAGCTCCACTCAGCATTTTAATGCCCTGCTTGGTATTTTTCCTGGGGCTTCTGCAAGCCCCATCCCTCAGCTGGGAGGATGCAAAGGAGAGTGAGGGCTGAGGCAGCTCTCAGCTGCTGGAAAAGCTGCCCTGTTTACCTGCAGCACAGCCCCTGCCAGGCTCTGCTCTCTCCCAGCTTGCCCAGCAGGCTGGCACGGGGCACTCAGGCATGGAGGGAGTGCAGCAGAGCTGGGACAGGGAAACAAGACCCCCCAGTGACCCCACTCTGCAGTGAGGGAGCTGTGATGGCAGCCTGAGGTGGGACTGGCTCCTCTCCAGCAGCTCCCAGCATCTCACTGCAGTTCAGGCTGGAAAAGCCCTTCCAGGATCATCAGGTCCAAGCACCAGCAAGCCCACTCCTAAAGCCCATCCCTCCTGAAGCTCATCCCCAACCACATCCCAGCAACTGGATCCACCTCAGCCTGAGGCTCTCTGCTCCTAGTGCAGTTGATTCCCCTCTCAGAGCCTGCAGACTGGGGTCTCCAGAGCTCCCTGTCCTCCAGCTGCTCAGCAAGCACCTCTGCTGGGCTCTCAGTGGCTCCTGACTTGGCTCCCTCACCCCAGTGCTTGTGACTCTGCTCAGAGCTGAGCAGACAGCCTGGATTTCTCTGGAAGTGACTCACTGAAGCCTCCTGGGCACTTCCAGCTCTCCTGACTTCACACATACCAGAGGTTCTTCTCATTCACTGCAGCTCCCTGGCCTCTCATTTCTCCTTCCACCTCTAATTGCAGATGCTGCTTTGAAGGCTTCTGATGCTTTAACTATTGCACTCCTGATACAATCTCAGCCCCTGCTGCTGCCAGAAGGGGTGGATGGTGCACTCTCTCCTGTTCAGCCTGTTCCTCACTGGCCCTTGGGTCTCCACCAGCACTTAGAGTCATCTTGGATGGAAGAGACCCTCGAGGTCCTTGAGTCCAGTATCCCAGCTCTACATCTCCACTGCCCCATGGCCCTCAGCACCACAGCTCCATGGGGGGCTTGGAAACCCCTCCAGGGTCACAGGGACTCCAGCCCTGCCCTGAGCAGCCCTGGAGGGGAAGAAATTGTTCCTCAGCTCCAACCTCAACCTCCCCTGGGGCAGCTTGAGGCTGGTTCCTCTTGACCTTCTGGCTCCAACCTCCTGCCAGGAGCTGCCAGAGCCAGAAGGTCTCCCCTGAGCCTCCTTCTCTCCAGGCTCAACCAGCCCAGGTCCCTCAGCCTCTCCTCCCAAGACTCCATCCCCTCCATCCACTTCCCATCACAGCACTTGTAGGAGTGCAGAGAGGCCAAAGCAAAGCTCTGGCACATCAGTGCCTCAGCAGGAAACTCCAGTGCTGCTTTACAGCCTCTGGATGAGGTTTCCAACTCCTCCCAGACATCCAGAGCCCCCAGCCTGGAGCACTGCACTGAAAAGCAACTTCCAGTCCAACCCCACACAGCATGGTGCTGTTTCCAGTCCTCCTCTGGCTCCAAGAACACGTCACTTCTCTCTTTTCCCCACAAATTCCAAGGTTATTCATGTCTGCTGCTCCCTGCCAAATAGTGTAGGTAAGGTTTCCATTCCATTTGCTCCGGGTTGGCATTCTGAGGCTAGGACTTAATCACAGTAGCAGATGGAAAAGTGGGGGGGAAATACTACCAGAGCTAGGAGATATTAAATGGCTCAGGAGTTAAAAATAAAAGCACCAGTGCATCAAGGAAAGGGAGGTATTTTTATCCTATGGAATACAGCCCAGCTCTGTCCAAACTGGCAGCCCCCAGGGCCAGGGGAGCCAGGGAAGGAGCTCGAGGCAGAATGAGGCAGATTCAGCCTCATCCACAGCAGCTGGATCCACCCGAGGAGGGGACTGCACTCACACAGGTGATTCCACAAAAGCAGCAGCTCCCCTGCCTCAACAGCATGAGAGTGGCTCCTTAATAGCAGGAGGCTGCTGCTCTTCCTCATTAACCTGCTCATCTTCCCATCTAAAATCCCTTTTCTTTATGAATGAGGCCACTGCTGTGCTAGCAGCAAACACCCCAGGCTCCTCCTGAGCCACCTCTGCCCTACAGCAGCCCCTGGGCTGCTCTGAAGACAACAGGGGCAGGAGATGTTTCCCCCAGCCTGCTCCTGCCAGGTGGATGCTGGTGGGGAAAAACCAGCCCTGCCAATCACTCCAAAAGGAGTAAAAAGTGAAAGCAGCATCATGTGCCCTTCAGCTCTGGTGATGTGTGATTGCAGACACAGGCCACAGGGACCAGTTCTGACTCTTTCACCTGCTGGGAGAAGAATTCAGAGGATGGGGCCAGACTCTGGGCAGTGGTGCCAGGGACAGGACAAGGGTGAACCTTCCCCTGGGGATCTTCTCCAGGGTGGCCAGAGCCAAGTGCTGCTCCCACAGAGCTGTTTGCTGCCTTCTGCAATGAGTTCTGCCTTCCAGAAAAGCCAAAGCCTCATTAATGCCCCACTGAGAAAGAACTTTCATGCTGCAAAAGCTTCAAAAGCCCAACTCCCTGACTCACCCAGCCTGGATGAGTGTTCCAAGCAGGCCCCTGGCTTTCCTAAATCATGCAGAGGCACTCAGCTCCTGATAAGGCAAACCACTAAAGCCCCAAATCAAAGCTGCTTAAGTGAAAGGGCTGAGAAATGTGAACACACCCCAGGCTGTGCCCGGAGAGGGGGGTGGGCAGACCCTGGTCACCACCCCTGCTGCTCCCCAGGGTGCCAGGGTCTCACCCAGCAGCACAGAGGGGTGAAGATTCCATGGTCTCCCACCACTCTGGGATGCTCTGATGGGACTATAAATACAGGTCGTTTATTCAGAGTGAGCTTTAATGCAGCTGCTGACTGATACTGGAAGTGCTCTGCTTGAAAAGCACAAGCCCAGAGGGCAAACCCCAAACTCCATCAGCACGCAGAGACTGGTTTTCAACAGGCAATAATAACAACTAAAAGCAAATAAAGCCTGCTTCAGGCTGCCCAGGAGGGTGGGAGTAAGTGCTCAGCACCCTCTACATCTCCAGATTCCTCCCCTCCTCCTTCCCTGCACTCAAGCACCTGCTGAGCAGCTCCAGGAATCTCTGAGCTCCTTCCAGGGAATTGGGTGAGCAGGAGCAAGGCTTTGATCCCAAGGGAACTTGGCAGGGTAGGGTCTAAACCTGGTCTAAACACTGGGAGATTCTTCTGCTCACCAACCTATTTCAGCCCCTGGCACAGGCTGCCCATCTGCTGCACCTCCATCATGGGATCATTCTGGTTGGGAAGGACCCCCAGGCCCATGGACTCCACCCTTCATCCCAACACCTCTGTCTCCACCAGCCCACAGCCCCCCAGTGCCACCTCTGCTGGCTTTTAAACCCCTCCAGGGATGGGGACACATGTGCCAGGGGAGGGACATTTACTACCTCCACGCCAGGGGGGTGCCCCAGGGCTTCTAGTCGAGGTCTCCCGGGCACTGCCCCCTGCTCAGAGCCCTCGGGGGTGCTGAGGGAAGGTGCCTCTCTTCAGCTCTCCTCAGCTTCCCACGCTGGGAGCTGGGGCCATGCCTGGGTCAGCAGTTGGGCTGCACAGCTGCTGCCAAGGAGGAGAGGCTGGAGCTGAATGGCAATGAGCCTGTGCAAGGAGCAGAGAGCCCTTCAGCTGGCACACCACCAGGAGAGCAGCAGAATGAATCCCACCTTGGCACCCACAGCAGGCAGCGATGGGCACAGGCTGGGATGCTTCACATTCCACTTCAGTGTTCAAGAAAAACCCAAACAAAATCACAGCTCTTTGAGCCACAGACTGGCACGGGCTGCCCAGGGTGCCTGTGCCCACTCCTCACCAGCCCTGAGCAACCTGCTGGGGGCACCTCAGCCCATCATCCACTGCAGGGACCCACCCTGGGGATGCTCTGCTGGTGGAGGGAAAGTGGGGCTGACCCCACAGCAGTTTCTCAGACAGACAGACAGAGAGCCAGAGGAGTTCTCTTGCTCCAGATGACAATCAGCCTGTTACCTTTAGCTGGGCAAGGAAACATTTTTCCTCCTCTGCAGTAAGTCCAAGATGCTCTTGGCCAGCTCCCCACCTTGCACTTCCATGGCTGCTGATGCCTCGGGGAAGAAATGTCCCCAAAATACCCCCAAAATGGCCATGTCCAGATGTGTTTGCCCTCTCCAGCATCCTGGAAAGCAGCCAGGCTGCCCAGAGAGGTGGTGGCTGCCCCAGCCCTGCCACCATCCCAGGGGAGGTTGGCACCTGATGGCCCTGCTCACTTCTTCCAGGGTCTCACCACCCTCACAGGGAAGAAATTCTTCCTAACATCTGATCTAAATGTCCCTCTTTGAGCTTAACCCATCCCCCCTTGTCCTGTCCCAACAGCCCCAGCATGAAGCTGCAGAGGACCCTGTGTTTAGAGCAGAGACCAACTCGTGGTACCAATGGGGAGCAGCAGCACCCACAGGATCACTCCCTGATTTCACTGCCACTCCAGGAGGGTTCTGGGGTGCCAGGGAGCCTGGCAGGCACAGCAGGGGGGACTGGGGAAGGGCAGGGGGCCAGCCCAGGGCAGGCTGCCCAGGGAGGGAGGGAGGGATCCTGGCCCTGCTCTGGGAACAGGCTGGAGCCACACTGAGCACACCACAGGCTAATTAGGCTTCTTTTGGTGCCAGGCTAATGAGGGTGGGAACCAGAGGGGACATGTCCAGGGGTGGCAGGGAAGGGAGGACACCCATCCTGACCAGGGATGCTGGGGACTCTCTGCCTTTCACATCACACAGAATTCCAGGGATTCAACCTAAAACCTCAGGCCCAAATCACCTAAATGCTGGGGAAATTTGGCTGCTTCTAAATCTTTCCAACCTGCTGAAGTCCTGTGATTTCAACAACCAGCTGAGGCAGGAGGATGGGGCCAGGCTCTGGGCAGTGGTGCCAGGGACAGGACGAGGGGCACCAACCTCTCTGGCCACACTCCAGCTCCTCTGCTGGGAGTGAGGGGCACAAAACTGACCCCAGGGTTGCAGGGGTGGCCTCCCCGGGTCTGCTCTGCCTCCTCAGTGCCTCTCAGCTCCCTCACCCTCCTCAGGCAGCAGGACCAGCCCTCTGGGCCAGGGGAATGCTCCCTGCTTCGTGCTGGGAGAGCAGGAGGTTCCACTTGAGGGGAGGCCGAGATGCTGCTGGTATCAATATTTGCAGAGCCTGATAACAACAGAAATATTCAAAACACTGGGGGAATTTTTTTTTTTCCCACCCTCCTAAAGTGGCAATTGAAACCTGCCATTCATGCCATTACACTGGGGGGTTTTAGGGCTCAGTTACACAATTAACACCAGCTAAATGCTCAGCTGATGGCTTCAAATGAGACAGAAAGAGAGTGTTATAAAGCCAGTGTGAAGCTTCCCAGCACCACATCCATCTCCATTCCTCTCTGCAGGAGCCAGGGCAGGGCAATGCCCACCCCAAGGGAAACAGAGTGCCCAGACACATCACAGCTCTGCAGGGCTGCAGAGGATGAGCAGTGGATTCCCAAATCCCAGAGCTCCTAATTAATCCTTGCTAGCAGAGGAGAAGCCTCAGCTCACTGCTGGAAGAGATCTCCAGGTGTGTTCAGACACCCTTCCAGAGGAATCCTCACACAGCAGCAACTGGGGACCACCCTCCCCAGCAGGAACCCAGAGCCCCCTGACAGGGATTCGTGGGCTTGTGCAATTCTCCACCACCCCCAGGAACACCCTGCTCTGTCCAAAAGCTTTGTCAGAAGGAAAACAGAACCACCCAAAACTGAACATCACTCATCTGGCTTGAAAAGAGAGAAAAAAAATAAATAAAAAAAGAGAGAAAGGGTAAAGTTGCAGCAGGGGCTGGGGCTGGGTGAGCTCAGCAGCAGCAGTGTGGGGGGCACAAAGCTCCATGGAAGAGCCCAGGGTGGATTTATGGCAGTGGGAGTGGGGCCAGGGAGACACGGGTTGCCCACGGGCAGGGGGCTGAGCTGACAGTGGGAGCTCCCAGTTCCATCCAGGGAGTGGTTTGGGTTGGAAGAGAGCTCTGAGATCAGCAAATCAGAAGGGAAAGCAGTAAAAAAATCCCAGTAAATGCAGCAAATCTGAACAGACTGTGACACAAACGTGTCTGCAAGGAGAAATGCTGGTGTGAGAACATGGGAATCTCTTTGGAGACCCTCAACCTGACACTGTCCTCCCTTCCCAGCCCAGCAGCAGCCACTGTGAGGCTGAAAACCTCCAGCACACCCTATAAAATGACAGAGAAGACAGCAGCCTAACAGAGGAGAGCCCAGCAAGCCCCACAGCAGGCAGCAGGGCAGACACAGGAGCAGGGGGAGCACAGGCAGGTCCCATGTGTGTGTGAGGGGCACAGCAGCTCCAAGGCTGCACCTCCTGGTCCCTCCTGGAGGGTCCTGCCACCTCTGCCAGAGCTCCTGGGGTGTGCCAAGGGTGGGGAGGAGGCAGTGGAGCCTGCACAGCCTGTCCCAGAGAAGCAGGGAGAGCTGCACAGCGGAGCTCAGCTGGGCCAGCAGCCCGGAGTGCAGCTGGACACCAGCTCCTCACAGCAGATCCACCCTTGGAGGAGAAAAAAGCCAACCTCGGGCCACTGCAACGAGGGTGTAGCTCCTTCCTCAGCTGCCCAGCTCCTCCTGGGCCACACGCTGGCTCTGCAGCTGGCTGGGGGTCAGGGCAGGGGGCTGAGACCCTCAGACAGCCCCTCGAGCCACGGGGCTCTCCTCAGAGCCCTCAGTCTGCCTAAGAGGCTTTCATTCATCTCAGTGCCTTCTTATCCCAAGGGTGCTGGGAACCAGCCCCTCAGCATCTCCCCAGCCCCTGCTGGGCTCTCCCCAGTGCTTCCCTGTCTCTGTTGAACTGGGGAGCCCAGACAACTCCCCAGGGGAGCTGTGCAGAGCTGCGGGGACAGCACTGGGAGCAGGACAAGGACCTGAAATCCCCAGGGAGCAGAGAGCCCAGGGGAGTCCCCAGTCACCAGCATAAGCTCAGGCTCACAAACCCCTTGCTCCAAGTCATGGTTCTAACACCTGCAATTCTTCCCTGCCCCCCCAAAATGCCTTGCAAAGCAACAGGCAAACCCCTGGAAATTCAAATCACTGGCAAAATTTCCCTCCTCTTGAGAAAGCACCAGAGTGGAGAAGCCCAGGATGATGCAGGTTGATAAACAGCAGAAAAGGAGGGGGGGGGAACAAAAATAAACCACACAAAAATAAACCCTCAAAGCACCCTAAGGTGGCTCTGGAACTGGGTTTGTTTCCAGCAGCAGCAGCATGGGTCTGGAGGTATTCTGGGCAGGCTCCTGCCAGAAGGGCTGTGTGACTGACCTTCCTCATGGCAGGGCCAGCACCCCATGGACATCTGCTGAGCCAAAGCAGGGAGGGGGCAGGAAGGGCTGGGGTGGCCAAAGCCTCCAAACTATGCTCTGGGACAAACTCTCATTAATGTTATTATGATTATTTTGGAGAATCCCAAGAAACTTGGCTGTGTTTGAGTGCCTGGTGAAATCAGGAGCTCACTCTCCACATCCTGCTCTTCCTTCTTGCACAAGGAGGGTGATGGCAGCATGGGAAGAGGCTGGGACAGCAGACACCGTGGGTGGGGGTGGTGCAAGGAGAGCAGACACTGGTGCAAGGAGCAGCCACTGGTGCAAGGAGAGCAGATAGTGGTGCAAGGAGCAAGCAGGCAGTGGTTCCAGACCCACCCCCAGTGCACCCCTGCAAGGGTGTTTAATGGCTCAGCATCTCTCCAGCTCCAGTCCTGGGTGAGATGGGAAGTGGCCCTGAAATCATAACTGAGCTTGGGAATTTACTAAAACCTCTGAGTGGGGAACTGAAATCCTGGCTGTTGAGAAGAAAACAGCAAAAAATCCCCAGCAGCCTCCACTGAGCTGAGATTTCACCACCTGCATCTGACATTTTCTCCTCTTACTTCCCTTAGCAGGCACCCCAAAGAACCCCTGAAGGGCTGTTCTGGAACTGGCTCTAGGAGCAGCCATTTCTGCCACAGCTTCTCCTCTCTCAGCTCTGCAAATTCCCAGGGCTGCAGCACCCCAGGCATCCTCAACTTCTGGATGTTAAAATACAAACCACCCTCTGCAATCCTCCTCCTGGTCCAGGTGAGACCCTGCTGGGTGCCCAGAGGACCCTGCTGGGTGCCCAGAGGACCCTGCTGGGTGCCCAGAGGACTCTGCAGGGTGCCCAGAGGACTCTGCAGGGTGCCCAGAGGACCCTGAGTGGTGCCCAGAGCACCCTGCTGGGTGCCCAGAGGACCCTGAGTGGTGACCAGAAGACCCTGCTTGGTGCCCAGAGGACCCTGAGTGGTGCCCAGAGGACTCTGCAGGGTGCCCAGAGGACCCTCAGTGGTGCCCAGAGGACCCTGAGTGGTGCCCAGAGGACTCTGCAGGGTGCCCAGAGGACCCTGAGTGGTGACCAGAGGACCCTGCTGGGTGCCCAGAGGACCCTGAGTGGTGACCAGAAGACCCTGCTTGGTGCCCAGAGGACCCTGCGGGGTGCCCAGAGCAC
>JAOEGS010102748.1:0-10188 GCA_025447755.1 Corythornis vintsioides
TACATCTGAAACAAAGCTGTTTCCCATCTAACACAAGGCCATACAACCCCCTCTATACAACCCCCTCTATTTTCACTAGTTTGGTTTTTTTTTTTTTTTTTGGTTTGGTGTTTGTTGTGTTTGTTGTTTTGTTTTGGTTTGGGTTTTTTTCTGATGAAAAAGCTCATGGGAAACTGTCTGGAGTTGACCGTAACGTCTTCTCTACCGCCCTATCCAAAAGTATGGTACATGCTTGAATTGGTTATATTGATAGTGTCTCTGTTGTAGGAGGTTGTGTATCAGGTTTCCTACAGTATCTGACAACTTTTATTTCTTAACTTTTTGTTTTGGACTGCTATTTAGTATCAATATCAGAACTATCATTTAGCCAAAATGTTTAGAGAAGGTGGTGGTCAATTAAACACAAGCTGCTATCTAACAGTCAGGATATATTGAAATGCACAGTTGACTTTTGGATTTTCTGGTTGGCTTTGAGCAATGTACACTTTTCTTCCTAGCTGTCCTGGTTAGAGTGAGAACAGAACAAATTCTGTTTAGTGATTTTGCTTTTCAGCTCAGTTCTAACTAACTGCACTGTCTGAAGTCAGCAGCATGTTCTCACAGGCAGTGTCTGCTTCCAGCAGAGGTAACACCCCATGTTTAGAGTTAATATCAACGGTCGGAATACTGAGTAAGGCCACTGATGGACATTGAGGGGAGCAGGAAGTGAAAGGCCACACTTGCAGGGAGGAGCAGACAGGACAGGTGACCCTAAATTGACCAACAAGGGATTCCAGCCCATAGATGTCATATGCAGTATATAAAGCTCTGGGATCCAGAGGGCATCAGCATTGTTGTTGTTCTTGAATTTGTTGTTTGTTGTTGGTTTTTCTTCTCTGGAAGGGTTCTGCCCATCAGAGCACCAAGGAAGACTGTCTGTTTTGCCTTTGATACCAGTCTGTATGTCCTGAACCTGGTGCCAGAATCCAGCTCCTGAACACAGCTCCCATCTGCTGCAGGGCCCAGTCTGGGACTCTCCCTGTGCCACAGCATCAGTGACGGTGATGTAATTACCATCAAGGGAGTTGTGTTTGGTACTGGTTTTGTACATATTTGTATATATTCCATTTTTAATAATTATTATTCATTTTCATTAAAACTCTTCCAGTTTCATTTTCTAATTGCTCAATGTCTCTCCTTTATTCCCTTTCTCTTCCCCTTTTGGGGAGGGAGGGGGGTTAACATAGAATGTCTGTTATTGGTCTAAAGGGCCACCCTGACCCTAAAATGTGACCCTAGCCTTGACCACACTTTACATATAACTCCAGAAAACAACTTCTGATATTAAGAAAGTTTTTGTTTTACAAAAATAAAATGTTGAGTCAAAGTTTACACCTGTCTAGAAGTTTTATATGTTTAAACTTGCCTTTCCTCCTGCCTGGACCTTTTAATTAAGACCCAAGTATTTGATCCAGTAATACAGAAATGGCAGAAAGTCTCATTGGGTTAGATGGATTTTTATGTCAAATTTTAGACTCTGGTTTTGAAGACTCGGGGCCTTTGTAAATATAACACCCATCTATGATATGTAAAAATCTGGCTGTTCTTTCTTGGGTTCTGCCTTTAGGTATGTTCATGTTTGTTTGGGTTTGTTGGTTTGGCATTTTTTTGATGGGTAGTAGAATTCTGAAAAGAATTGAGGGAAAAATTCAGTCCTGTGAAAATTATACATCCTTTTTAGGGTGCTTCTTTTAAACACAAGTTTATCTTTGATTTCAGAAGAGAGAATGAGCATCTTCTAAAGTGAAGCAAATCAGTCAATTGAGCAGATCTCTACTGAGCAGTTTTACTTGATCCCAGTTATGATGCTAACTTGTTAGCTTATCTGTATACATGTTAGGCATCATTTTGCAAGCTTTGTTAGTGGTAGGAAGGCAGTAAATCCCTTGGGTTTCCACACAATAAAGAGTATTTCCCTATTGGAAAAATTTTTGTAGGACTTGGTAAGTGACTGTCCATTATCTTTGAAGGGTTGTAGAGAGCAAGGGAGGTGCCTGAGGCCTGGAGGAAAGCCAGTGATGCTCCAGTATTCAAAAAGAGAAAGAAGAAGGACCCAGGAAATCACAAACTTGTGAGCCTCACCTCCATCTGTGGAAATGAAGGAACAGCTCATTCTGGAGGTTATCTTTTAACCATGTGGAAGAAAAGACAGTTACCAGGAGTGGTCAGCGTGGATTCACTAAGGTGAAATCATGCTTAACCAAACTGATAGCCTTCTGTGATGGTGTGACTGGACAGGTAGATTAGGCGAGAGCAGTGGATGTGTTCTACCTGGACTTCAGGAATGCTTTTGATGCTGTCTCCCACAGCATCCTCATAGGCAAGCTCAGAAGTGTGGACTGGATGAATGGACAGTGAGGCAGCATGAGAACTGGCTGAACAACAGAACTCAAGAGTTGTGATCACTGGCATAGAGTCTAATTGGAGACCTGTACCTAGTGGTGTTCCTCTCAGGTCACTACCGGATTTTGTCCAACATATTAATCACATGGATAAAGGGATGTAGTGGACTCTCAGCAAGTTTGCTAATAATGCAAAGCAGTGATGAGTGTCTGGCAGAGCAGAAGGCTGTGCTGCCTTTCAGCATGACCTGGAAAGGCTGGAGAATTGGTTGGAGGGGAAACTCATGAAGTTCAGCTATGGCAAGTGTAGAGTCTTGCACCTGGGGATTAATAAGCCCATGCATCAGTACAGGTTAGGGATGGACCTGCCTGGAGAACAGCTTAATGGAGAAGGACATTTGGCAGGACAGTGAGTCCTGATGGATAGCAAGTTAACCATAAGTCACCAGTGTACCCATGTAGCCAAACAGGCCAATGGGACCCTGGGGCTCATTAAGAAGAGTGGCCAGAAGGTTGAGGGAGGTGGTCTGCCTTGGTGAGGCCACATCCTGAGTACTGTGTCGTGGCTCCCCAGGTCGAGAGACAGGGAACTACTGGAGAAAGTTTGTCAGAGACTACAGAGATGCTGAGGTCTCTGGAGCATCGCTCTGACAAAGAAAGCCAGAGAGACCTGAGTCTAGGTCTGTATAGACTGGAGAAGACTGAGAGCGGATCTTACCGATATCTGAAGGGTTGGTATCAAGAGAATGGTGCCAGTCTATTTTTAGTGGTGTCCAGTGATAGGACAAAAGGCAATGGCCACGAACTAGAACACAGGAGGTTCCACCTAAACATAAGGAGAAACTTCTTTACTGTGATGGTGACAGAGCACTAGAATGGGCTGCTCGGAGAGGCGGTGGAGTCTTCTCTGGAGACTTAACCCACCTGCAGGTGTTCCTCTGCAACCTGCTCTAGGTGATTCCTCTTTAGCAGAGGGGTTGGTTTAGCTGATCTCAAGAGGTCTCTTCCAACCCGTACAATTCTGTGACTGTATTTTTAACAGGTTGTTTCCCTACAGTATTGTATAAAAAATATTTTTCCTGTTTAATAAAGGTTGGTTAATGTCAGGCAAGAGGTATTTCTTCCATCTTCTATGTGTCCCACCTGTATTTTTTATATCTTTCACAAAGATATTTCTCATTATAATTTTTACATCTTTCTGGAAGTAACAGTTGTAGGTAGGGATTATTCTTTATTGGTTTGTGACTCATGCTGTGTATTTCATTACAGTAATATGCATGAGGAGGACACTGTTAATTTCATACTGGTTTTGTTAAAGTTACCAGAAATTCCAATTATAGTACAGTTTGCCAGAGGAGTCTTATATGAAAGCACACTTTTGCAACTAGGCTTGGAAAATCAACTCTTTAAAAAATGAAACAACTTCATCTTTAGAAACTTTAGAAACTTTAGAAAATTTGTGTCTCTGAGCTTGTTGCATATTAACTGCATTACTAGACTTTATAAGGGGAGTTCAAATTAGACATGGAGAGGATTTGTGAGGGTAGCTGACAGTTTCTGAAACTGATGGGCAGTTTGTCTCAAAGAACCTGTTAGCCACCTGCTCTGCACAGCTCTGTGTTTATCATGGCCTAGGATGGAATACAGATTGGAAAATCTTCCCTTTCTCTTTCACACTTTATTTGTACTGCAAAGTATTTCAACATTTATGCAAGTATGTGCAACTAATTTTGTCTTTCTTCTAGTTTCCATGTAATCAATCCTTCTGTTACTTTAATTTGTTTTGATCTAAATTTCTATTAATGGGAACTTTGGTTCTTTAATTTTCTCTGGGGATAATCTTTTTCTTAGTTGAGCAAATGAATAGTACTCTGCAGGCATGCATCAGTCTTGCTGCTATGAAATGTCTACACCTTTCATACCTCTCTATTAGAGGTTTTGAACAATGCAGGGTTTTTGTAGTACATAGTATATCAAATTGTAATTCACAAGAATTTACATAGTTTTCTGGGGACTGGGGGGAACATCACTTCTCCAGTATCAGAGAGGGTTTAGGGATGATACTACTGTGAATTTTTTTTTAACTTTACTTTTTTTTTTTTATTCTATTGCAGAGACAGACAACAAAGGCTTGACATTTTTCAACCAGCTCATTTGTTAAAAATACTTCTGATCATCACTCATTACAGCTGAGACATTAAAGTACTTTAAGATTCTGACTGCATTGTAGGAAACTTGCAAACCAGTTGTCACAGTTTAGGGTCAGTCAGCCCCAGACCAATAACAGACACTCTCTTTTAACTCCCTCACCTTCCCAACGGGGAAGAGAAAAGGAATAAAGGAGAGAGACATTGATTAGAAAAGGAAACTAGAACAGCTTTAATGAAAATAATAATAATAATAATAATGGAATATATACAAATATGTACCAAACCAATACCAAACCCAACCCCTGTGATGGTAATTACATCACTGTCACTGATGCTGTGGAGGTGGCACATGGAGAGTCCCAGACTGGGCCCCGCAGCAGATGGGAGCTGTGCTCAGGAGCTGGATTTTCGCACTGGCTTCAGGAACACACTTGATTGGGATGGAAGGCAGTATGGACAGAGTCCTCCTTGGTGCTGTGATGGGGAGAACCCCTCAGGAGAGGAAGAACGCCAACAACACCCCAAGCTGAGAGCCTAGCCTAACCACCCTACCCCACCAGCTTTCAGACCCTCCAGATCCCAGAGCTTTATATACTGGTTATGCCATCTATGGGATGGAATTCCTTGTTGGTCAATTTGGGGTCACCTGTCCTGTCTGTTCCTCCCTGCAAGTGCAGCCTTTCACTTTCTGCACCCCCCAGTGTGATACACAAATGCAGCAGTGGCCTTGCTCTGCATTCCAATACTTGGTATTAACTCTAACGATGGGGTGTTACCACTGTTAGAAGCAGACACTGTGAGAACAGGCTGCTGACTTCAGAAAGTGCAGTTAGAAGAGCTGAGCGGAAAAGTAAATTCACTGAGTAGAATTTGTTCTGTTCTCACTGAAACTGGGACACTAGTATTACACAGTAATGTATTATTTTAGTTTTGTGTCTGCATTTAGTGATTTATAAATTCCTCCTTACATGAATCTTGTCCACAGAAACACATTGGGCACTGTTTATAACCATGACGTGGTTATAAAGAAACAGTGGGGTTTTTTAACAGAGTAAAAGAAAAATGTTGTAGTGCCATGATGAAGTTGTAGGTAAGTACATGTTCCTCCAGGGTTTTTCTGGCTACTGGTTCTTAAACTTTCCCCTCCCTGCCCCAGAAGAGATTTTTTGTTGTTGTTGTTATTCTCATGTGTACTTGTACAAACTATAGACACAGATAAAAAGAAACTGGAATGTGGTAGAAACACTGTCTAATGGTTTACTTGTCCTGCAAGTATTAGCCTCCGAGTAGGTGTAAAGTAGTAGAATACATTCTTCTAAATGCCGACTTCTAAATATGCATGAGATTTGTACACCATTGTGCAAAGAGAAGAGTTAACAGGTTTTATATGCACAAGTTTTACAGTATTGTTCTGTGTAAAGATTGCAAGATTAAGACATTGGTGGAATTGTGAAAGTATTTCTTAGAGGTTGTTCTTTGCAAGAATATTTGAAAAGACAATGTGAATAATTATATATTTGAATTTTTCTATGGTATTTTCCTTTTATTGTTTTGTATTGCTGTGTTGCACATTTATTAATTTTGTTGCTTATTTGTTTATTTTTCTCTTTTCAAAGCAAGAAGAAGAATTCTGTCAGTATAACTCGTTCCTGTTTTGGAGAGCACCGTTGCCTACTATTGATTTGTCTGATATTCAGAACCTAGATGAAGAGACTCCACCAGAAGTTAAAGCTTCTTCAAAGACTGATACTGTGGAGACTGAAATGGAGACCTGATCAGTTTCGTACTTACACATCTACACACAGGAACTTGTTTCTTTTTGGATTCTGTTTTTTCTACTGGGGAGAAAAATAAGCATGCTTCTGCCTTCTTGAAGAAAGAATGTTAACGACTGTCTGCAAAAACAAATCTGAGTTGTCCAAGTGGGTGTGATAATGACTATTAGGTACTTAATAGTAAGCTGTGTGGGGGAGTCTATAATGTCTAGCATGAATGCTTGAAAATATGGAGGCAGGCTAAACAGTACACAAAAATAGAACTTTGGGATGCAATTAGAACAAAGGTGGCTATGTCTTCTAGAATGGAAGTAGAAAATAATTTTGCCTGTGCTGAACAAAAAAGATGTAGCTGTGGTACCTGAAAGTGGAGTATTTATTGTGTGAATTTACCATAAAGCACACAAACTATGGTTATTTTTGATATGCGTTTTATTCTTGTTTTTTGTTTTTTGTTTTTTTTTCATGTAATAGCTGAACCAAAAAATAAGAGCCTACCAAAACTAGACAAAACATTCCCTCTTCTATGCAAACCAAAAACAAGTATGACAGGGAGAGGGAAGGAAAAGGGGATCTTCTGTAAGCTGCCACTATTGTAATAGTTTTTGACATTCTGCTTGTGAAAAAGTGTTTTCTTCTTTACACGTTACCCAAAGCAGTGTGTAGCCATCTTTTAGGTTTTTGATCCATTCTTAATGCTATTCTTATTTTGTGATGTTGGCTTTGAACTAGTCAGTGACATTGAAATGGCAGGTGTGTGCTGATGTGTCAAGTGAAGTTAATGCAATATAAAATTACTACATACACTTCTACAAACTTAAGAGGCTGGTGTATAGTTTTTGCAGAGACTATGGATCTTGCAGAAAATTTTTACAGAAGTTTGTTGAATTAGTGGGGGTTTTTTTCTGTGAAATACAAACATAATGCTTGTCTTCTGTGATTTATTTCCAAGTCAAAGTACAATTAGAAATACTTGTCTTCAGTTATAGATTGAAACAGTATGGGAAGACTGTCAGACTCTGGAAATGTGATTTCTCTTTAAGGACAGCAAATACTGTATTTTTGTTGGAATTATTGAAGAAGGCAATTTGTGATTTTTTTTCTTTTTTTTTTTTTCTTTTTTTTTCCTTTTTTTTTCCTTTTTTTTCTTTTTTTTTAATATTGTATTTGCTAAAGGACAATAAAGTTTCACCCGTGTGTATTTTAAAACTTTGAGACTATTACTGTGTGAGATTCCTGTCTTTATTTCTTAAGAATGTTCTTTATATAACACTGCAATTTTATTAGGTCTTTTTGCTTCAAATAGTCAGCTTATCAGCCATCTTAGTAAACATTTGGAAACTTTTCTTCAGTATATCTACAGTAAAGTATCTGTATTTCATTGCTTATTCATTTACAATGCTAGGGTTTTTTAGTACCCGCTGAAGAAAGGAAGTGGTTTAGTGACTCAGGCATTACATGGTGCTTGTTTGGATATACTTCTACTTGCTATCAGATTAGCTGGATATATATTTAATATTTATTTTTCTAACACATTTTTAATTACATTTTTTAAGTGCAAATACATCAACTTGTCTTTGGATGGAAGATAAGAGTGACTGTTTTTTCCACTGAAGTGAGTTGTGGTACTGCCTAAACCTGCAGGCACAGTTGGACAGGTCTAATTATCTTTTCCTTCCCAAGTACCAAGACATACCTTAAAAAATTCAGAATACATTTGGAGTGCAGTTGGTAATACTTTTTAATAACTCATTTCATCTTCAGAAGCAAACCATTCCCCACCTCGAGTACTGTATCCAGTTTTGGGAACACCAATTCAGAAAAGGCAGAGATTTAGTGGAGAGAGTCCAGTGCAGGGCCACCAAGATGATTAGGGGAGTGGAGCATCTCCCTTCTGAGGAGAGGCTGAGAGAGCTGGGGTTCTTCAGGCTGGAGAAAGGGAGACTGAGGGGGGACCTCATTAATATCTATCAATATGTTAAGGGAAAGTGTAGGGAGGATGGAGTCAGACTCTTCTCAATGTCATCCAATGACAACACAAGACAATGGGAGCAAGTTGGAGCACAAGAGGTTTAAGGTCAACACAAGGAGGAACTTTTTCTCAGTAAGGGTGACAGAGCTCTGGAACGGGCTGCCCAGGGAGGTTGTGGAGTTTCCATCTCTGGAGACACTTAAGAGCCACCTGCATGTGTTCCTGGGTGACTTGGTCTAGATGATCCTGCTCTGGCGGGGGGTGTTGGACTAGATGATCTTCTAGGTCCCTTCCAACCCCTAATATCTGTGAATCTGTGAATCAAATTATGCATCTATACAATGAAGTAATGAGCACTGTTTTAAGTGGTCTTGCAGTGTGAACATCCCTCCATTATTTCTCTAGTAGAAATACACAAATTACAGAAAATTCAGTGTCTAAAATCTGATTGCACCCATCTATTTATAACTACATACCTATTGGAATGATTCTCTGACAATCTAAAAATACATAGAGCTACTATTGATAGCCACTTGGTTCCATACCAAAAGCAGTATAATTTGCTGTTTCATTTGACAGCTGTACTGTTTAATTACATGACCTCAATTAACCAGAACTAGAAATAAAGAGATTTTCTTTCACTATACTTTCAAAAATTATTTTAAAGCCAAACTTTTCTGGCACAAAAGCAACTGCTATTTTATGCTTGCTATAAAAAAAAAACTATGTGGAAATAGTTTTATTATTTGGTTGAGGGGTTTGTTTTTGGTTTGGTGGTTTTTTACCCTATGTAATATTTATGTTTTTTATACTATTTCTCAGCATCTAGTATTCTCAGGAGCGGGTATTTTTTATTACTAGCTAGTATCCTTACAGATATACTTCAGATCTGCTAGTTGTGGGTACTGAGTTATGGGCATAGCACATTACAGCTGCTTCCAGAGCACTTGATGGCCAATTATTTTTTTCCATTCATCTGTTTACAAACAGAAGCAAATTTAAAAGCCTTGAAAAAGCCTTTCTTAGGTAAGTCAGAGTTTAGCTGGGCATGGTAAGGAGGAGTGATGATAGATTACATAAATCTTACCTGAGGGCTCAGTGTCTCATGTTTCCAGATACCACAGATCACTGTGAGCTATCAAAACACTGGTCTTCACTGCCAAATCTTTTTCTAGGCAGCTCTTGTTATAAGCTTAAGATGTTTTAATTTACATGTACATTCATATCCAGTGAGAAGAAAATGTTTTTTTGAAGTAACAAGACAACTCTGGTAGCATAATACCTACCGACTGACAGACAATTCAATGCCTTTTTAATCTTTAAGAAAAAAGTTGTGTATATTCTCTCTTAAGTAATTGTGAGTCTGCTTTTCTCTAAAATGCTCCTCTCTAAAAGGCAGGGCCACTCTTACAAGAGTAAGAAAATGTGCAGTGTAATCAGACAGATTATCTAAGTATTACTTGGTTTGATAAGGGTGTTGCATATGGAAGTAGCACAGTAAGGATATGGGTCTACTGACAAGATTTGAAATGCTGAAGTTAGGTTGATTGCAACAACAAAGTTGTATTGTCAGCCTATCTACTTTTGTAGTTTGTTGTTAGGGTTTTTTTTGTCTCATCATAAACTTACGGCCTGTTCTATATTGTCTGATCTGTGTTTCTCAAAAGCCTGCACTAAATTTGTGGTTGCCAAGGTAGATGAACCACCATGAGAAGCTTAAGTACAGTACAAATCAGAGAAGTGAAGACCTTCTATGAAAAGCAGGCATTGATGACTATATCTTGGGCAAGTAGACTGTGGAAGAAAGAAAACAAAATGTAAGAATAGAGGATTCATATATTCATAGATTCATAGATATTAGGGGTTGGAAGGGACCTAGAAGATCATCTAGTCCAACCCCCCTGCCAGAG
>JAOEGS010102749.1:0-10162 GCA_025447755.1 Corythornis vintsioides
CCCCCCCCCACCACCCCCAAAAAAAAAAAAAAAAAAGGGGGGGGGGGGGGGGGGCTGGAAAATAAGGTGAAAACGAGAAAACTACCACCACATGATCAGGAATTTAAAGACTGGTTAAAGGTTGTGTGTACATACCAGATCAGTAAAGTAAATTATGTCTAAACAAAGAAAGCACTAATTCTAACTCTATTTTTCTTGATCAGAAACTGTTTTCTTCTAGCTTGGGGAATTTACATATACATATGCATGTCTGCTTGATTCAACATCCTATTAAACACAATACCCCATTCAGGGTGTGCATTCTACAAACTTTTGTCTCACAAATCCATCTGAAGGGAACAGAAATGTTGATCTTGCAGAAAATTACCTTTTCACTCAAGTTAACAGTGTTGCAGAAGGAAACAGAATACAATTTAGGTTGGGTCAGGACATAAGTAGTGTATCACTGTAGCTGCATCAGGGACCACAGAGCAGCAATGTGCCAGACTCTGCTGATATGAACTCTGTCCAAATGGAACAGAGGTGATATACCCTTAGGTTATACAACCCATTCTTCACCAGCACTCTGCCAGATAACCACAATATGGTAAATAACAACAGCAGCTGAAATCATTCTGATAAGGAGGCTCTAGACAGTCCACCCAGTTGGGAGTAATCCACTTCTTTGTTAACTAGCTCCTGCTGAGTGGCAAGACCATTAGCACTGATGCTTTTTAGTGAGGCCTGCAAAGGCCCAGGAGTCATTAACTGTCCTTCTTCCATGATGGAAATATCTTGCCAGGCTTAAACTAAAGAGCTATCTGAGCCTCCCCTTCCTCCAACCAGCTGCAAGGACAGCAGCACAGTTCTCAAGCAGGGCCCTTTTCTCAGATTCTGTAATGAGCCATCACCAACTTTTGTGCAGCTGCCACTGCTGCTGACTGGCTTTTGTATGAGAGGCACTGGCAATTTACTGCTCTGCCTTGCCAAAGCTAAATCAGAGAGGACAGGGATCTAAGCTTTGGTGTGTCTTTCAGGAAACCAGAAACACTGCATTACTGATCTCTTCACCAGTAAACAAGATGATCGTCACCATATATTTTAAGCTGGACCCAGTAATTTAAAACAAATGCTCCTTATGTTCCTAAGGCAAGAATGTGCCTTCCATGCAGGCATTGTTCACCAATAATGAGAGTGCACTTCTTTTTGATCAAGTGCAAGTTATCTGCAACAAGAGCCCCAAGCTTTCAGAAAGGCAAGACCAAAAAATAGAGGAATCCTATGCATTTCCTTCAGACAATATATCAGATTTCACAGATTTTATTGTTTGAGAGTTTGAATGACCAGAATATCAGGACAGAATATGAAATAAATTATTTTACTCTTGAGTTATCCCAGTATGGATAATTTCTTATTGCTAATGATCATTCTCTTACTGAGAAGAAAGTTCATTTCTTTACAGTTTTTAAGGGATAGTTAACCCAGTTTCTTGCCATTTCAGTTGAAGTGCCAGACAAACTACATCCTACCTCTCTGAGAATATCTAAGTAATAGCAGGTTGAGCTTCCTTCAGCTACAATTGCAAGGCACACTGTCTTTTTTAACAGAAGAGCATCCCTCACATCTATTGCATAAGCCTTTTCCTTTAGATCTTGGAACTATGAATCATGGCATTATAGAAAGGTGGCTAGATGCTCCAAAATCTACATGTGGATTACTTGGGTATTACTGTTAATAATCTATGGAAATGTATTATTTAAAGCAGATTTTTTTTTCTTACAAACATTGCCAATAATTGTATGGTTAGTTTGTAAGTCTCCAAGCTTTTGTAGAAGGAAAACCAAATAAAAATAATTATTATTTATTAATATCTCATCTAACACAAGCTCCGAAGGATTAACATGCTCTATCCTGGTTTGAGCTGGATCACCTGTACATATTTCATTTCATTGGACTCCTAACAATTCTGGGCATCACTGAAGGTTGTACCATCTTTCTCTGTCCTCCCTTCCCACCCCACTGCCCCAACAATTTCTTTGTTGCCTATGGGAAAAAAATATGAGGAATCTTAGGCCTTAAGTAGCTGACCTCATTTTTGAGGAGTCAGCTTGTGGGTGGTTCCTTACCCACAATTCCTTTATCTTTGTTGTATTCATCAACTAGAGTTTAGGTTCATACTCGGTGCACAAGACTCAATGAGCACATGGGGTGGAGATCTACCCTCTAACTTTCAATGTATGAAAGGGGGTGCCAGGCAGTAGCTCACAAGGCCAGCACTCCTCTTCAGAGAGCTGTGGGGCTTTATTAGTGAAATACTCAAGGTCTGCACTAGATACAGGATCATCCTTTAAATAGGCCTGGCTGGCACATGTGTGTTCAGTAATACAGTATCCATATGTTGATTCTTCATTTTGAGGGCCACATCCAGAAGCTACTCAGTAGTGTATTGTGTTCTACTGTGTGTATCTGCCAGTTCTCTCTTAGTATCCTGTGGCACCATTAATATCAACATCCCAAGCAATTATGAGATATACCATTATAATTCAAGTAATACAGTTGATAGAATCAATCATAAAAAGCAAGCAATGAAAGATTAAAGTGATAGCCACTTCCAAGCTGCTGATCCAGACAGTAATTTTTTTAATGTGCAGCCTATTGGGGATGTGGGTGAGGGAGGGGCTGTGACACCACCCAGGAGCACTCACAAACTCTTAGCATAGTTTGACAACCGGTTTCCTACTGTCTCTGTGTTCTTTTTGGAAATATTTCTACCTACATTTACAAGATCTGAACTGTCTTTGTAATTTGGCTTCCCAAGAAGCCAGGTCTTCATATATGAGAATGGTTTCAGCATAAAAGCATAAGGTAAATTCAGGTATACATGGGAGGATTTCCAATGAAATTATTCGGTGAAACTCTTCTTGTTTCTAAATCCCATTAAGGCATTTATTGAATACAAAAAAGGCAAGGGAAATTCATCCATGAAAAGAGCATGATAAAGAGATTAAATGAAAAAAAAAAGAGGTTATCAACTGATTGTGGCAAGAGACACAGTAAAACATTAGGAAGAGATAAAAATTCATGTTTGTGTCAAAGCCCTGGAACATAGTATGGCGAATATTACTAATACTGAGTAGTCTGAGAATACACAATCCTGGAAGTAAAATAATTGCATTTATGTTTAGTCCTATTGAGTAATTATATATCAATACAAGACTACCTAGTTTATCAACGTTAGTCTCTCCAGGCAGGAGTTCTCTATGTATTTGTACTAGAGATTATGGCAACATGCCCTAGGCTAAGTTGGACTTTGAATACCAACAAATAGATATAACTAGGAATAACGAGAAAACCTTTGGATTTGTTTAAGAGCTCTTCATATGGTTAATTATTTTTGTTTGTTTTATTTTTCAATATAAATTTGTGTTAATCATTTAAACCATTACAGACATAAGAGACTCTCTCTAACAATTTATCTGGCATTTTATACTTCCATAAAACACTCCAGGGTGCCCATTACAGTATGATATCAGCATGCATACTAAACTCAATGTAGGTGAGCTGTGTTTATATTATGCTTCAACAGCACACCCTGGAGTGTCTTATTGCTTAAATGATGGAAAGGTCAAACATTTACAGCATACTCTCATGTTTCATGGAATAAGTCTCTGTTATCATTCCCTATTACCTCATCCTTTTGGGAAAAAGTCACTGCAAGAAAAAATAACAAACGCTAATTAATTAAACCAGGTTTGTTAAAGTTATAGTATGCAGCATAATCCTGTATTTCCTTTTGGGTATCAAGTAAGGTCATATCCCTTGTATATGATGTTATCATAAATTATGTATCAATAGAAAATCCAGTAAAACCTCCAATCAAAAATCCCACTAGATATTCTTTCTTTTAAATAAAATGAAAGGTCTGAATCTTGCAGATGCTGTTACACTTACTGCAGAATATACTAAACCTAAAAAACCCCAGAGTTGTACTGGGACCCGGGGAGGATTTTAGGTCAGTATCAGTCTCTCACTACACATCTCAGCTGTTTTAGAACTGAAACTTTCATCCCAAGAACCTCTCTGGGTACAGCACACAACAGAGCAGAAGAACCTGCAGCCAGGATGCATGTAGCATGGCTGGTCTGTAAGTAATCCAAAACTGTTCTTCTTATCATGGCAATCTGCCACTAAAACATAAAATTAAAATGTACATCCAACTTTAGTTGTTGTCTACCATCCTCCTGGCAGTATCTACTTTGAAAAGCTCTATCAGTCCTGAATCCCAGTGCTGTTTTGTTTTGGTTTTTTTTGCTGTTACTGCCTGTGGTGGACAGATAGAACTGCACTGAAAATGAGTGTGTTGCTAGCAGTGTTGCCAAGCATGTCTGCTGGAATACTTGCAGTAGTGATTTATCCTGGTTTATAGGAAAACTTCCATTTAAATGTTAAAATAACTACTGGCCTAAAATCCTGAGTAAGGCAAATTTACGTGCTTCTGTAAGCTTACATTCAACTTAAAATTTTTTTTCAGTAACTCTCACAATGTTTCTCCATTAGAATAGATTTTAAAATTTACATCTCTTTTACGCAACAGTTATTTTCAGTGTTTCATTTATGTGCTGCCATTATTTCTCCTTTTGCTTTTCATGCCTTTTATTAAGTAATTATCTGAAAAGCAATTACAGTATTATTTACTTATGTGTACACATATAATTAAAAATTAAAAAGCAAAAATTTGACATACATTTCTGATTCTTCTTTTCACCACAAAATTGGACTGTTCATGGACACTAGGAAGGAACAGATTACAAATATTGCTTCAGGCTTTTTAGGACAATATTAGTACCAGTTTTAAAGTAATTATCAGTAAAATGTATCATCTTTTCAAAGAAAATATCTCCTTTGCCTGGTACACAGAAAGTAAATAAATTTTGCTGTTTCTCCCAAATTTTGTGCCCTATCTGAGGCTTGGGCAGGCTGCTACTACCCTGAGACCATCAGAAGCCATAGCTTCCCATCTTCCTGACAGTGTGCTTGCTTCCCAACACACAGTTACAACTAGAAATATATCAGAGTGTAGGAGCCTTAAACATTGATCACAAAAAAAAGCAAAAAAAAAAAAACAACAAAAAAAAAAACAAACAAAAAACAACCCCAAAGTGATATTTATGAACTAGTCTTATAAACATTTTTCTTTAGAGTAAAAATGTTTAGACAAATCTATACCACTACATTAAAAAAATAGTAATTTAGTACAGCATAATAAGACAAAACAACATAGGGAAAGTTAATTTCATTTGGCCTCCTTGTAACAAAACTCAGACCACTCCCTCTTTTCAACAACATATAGGTAATTCTTTGCCTCCATAGTTACATCTGAAACCTTATGCTTTAAAAATCTAGCTCTCACCCTGATTTACTCTGTTTATAAAGAAATGTAAGAGTATCATTAAATATGCATTTTTCTTTAAGGTATTTTGAAAATTCCCAAGTTTATCAATCAAGTCATTCTGTTACAAATATGCCTTGTGCAGTTCTATCAGTGACCCACAGCTACACTAACAAACTAGGCTTCCAATGCAGAAT
This sequence comes from Corythornis vintsioides, assembly GCA_025447755.1. Taxonomy (NCBI): domain Eukaryota; kingdom Metazoa; phylum Chordata; class Aves; order Coraciiformes; family Alcedinidae; genus Corythornis; species Corythornis vintsioides. Next base: position 5,566 of record JAOEGS010102749.1, read on the forward strand.
AAGGCAATGAATAAGAATAATGCAGAATAAGGCTTTAATCAAACAAGTGCATGCTGAAACCTGGACCAGGTAGAATTATTCTGAAGTGGATCAATCACACTGTCACCTTGCTGTCTTCAAAACAGTCATGTGACCAGCTGTTGTGGATGAGTATGTTTGACAAAGTTTGATTTATCAGCAATTCTGACTTTAGCATCACTTACTATATCAAGTGATTTTACTAAACAGCAACTTAATTACAAGTTTGAGGATGACAAGATTCACACTAACTTATTACAAGGTATCTCCAACCAAAGAATAAACACAAAGCATACAGACCCAGAAATACTTGTCCAGCAGGTAGATACCCACAGTCATAAAAGCAAATGCATAAAATCAAACACCTAGATAGACAGAGAGGTGGGCAAAAGAGACCAGCTTACAGTCAACATTTCCCCCTTTGATTTTAGAGAAAATACTTACAATGCCCAGGCATTTCTCAGAGGTGGGGGGTTGAGTCTCCAGGAGATGCTCTCACCCAAGGCCTTGCATCAACTTCATCAGCAGGTAAGTCATGAGAAGGATCTCAACTAAGGGGAGATGCCAGATGCAGGATCCAGGAGAATTCAAAGGGCCTTATTCAGGATCAGTATTTACAGGGTCTGAGATAATTATTTTTGTCAGATACTCTTTCATTTCAGCCTAGTTTAAGTGTTGCAATATTCTGACTTGAGCATGCCCAGAACTTATTGGATCTTGGGGTCCTTGTATCTCCCCTCCGGATCACAACCCAAGAACAAATGATCAGGTCATAAGAGGACAACCCAATACTCTGATCCACTGCAGGAGGCAGCTGTCATTATTGTCCCCAGAGAACAGGTGGACCAGGAACATGAAGGGGGTGCCTTTCACAACCTGTACTTTCCCAGTGGATTGCTGTGTGGTCCAAGGAGAAGAGTCATCCCCTGTACTGAGTAGCCCATGAGCAGGTGGGAAATCATATCACCATGTCAACCTTAAATTAGTATAAGGACATGGAGGATGCAGATTTGAGGTTTACATCAAAATCAGTTATACTTTCTTAATTCAACAGGCAAATCTGGTCAAAGAATGAAGAGAGGTAGCAGTAAGCTCTAACAGTGCTAAAAGAGCTCTTCTAATTGCAATCAAGGTGTAAGTGGCAGTTTTAATTAATTAAGCACATATTTTTCAAGGCAAATTAGCAAAACATCTGAAATATCCTTCTACATATAAATAGTGATTACTTTCTTCATGTCAAGAATTTTAACTCCAAATTTCTACAAACAGAAACACATCTTGGAACATGTAACAAAAGTGATTTCTTTTTTTAGATTCTAAGAACATTTTCAAAAATATTACCACCCTCCCAGCATCATCCTTGGTATTAATACTCACATTTTAACTAAATTAAACTGGCCTCTTATTCTGCAGAGGAAATTAATCTCTCAATTAAGGCATTACTTATGCTATAAGAAATTAGCATCAGGAAGTGAGAGGGTAGAGAAGAGAGAAACCTACCCCTTATACATCTTCCAGAAGACTGACTAATGTCTATTGAGTGTTTCGTGGAATAATTTAGTCTCGAAAAGACCTTAAAGATCATCCAGTCCAAGCATTAACCCCACTCTACCAAGTCCACCACTAAGCCATATCTCCAAGAACCACATCTATATGGGTTTTGCACACATCCAGGAATGGTGACTCATCCACCTCCCTGGGAAGCCTGTTCCAGAGCCTGACAATCGCTTCAGTGAAAAAATTTTTCCCTATGTCCAGTTTAAGCCTCCCCTGGTGCATTCTGAGGCCATTCCCTCTTGTTCTGTCATAGCTAGTTGTGAGAAGAGACCAGCACCTACTTCACTACAACCTCCTTCCAGGTAGTTAAAGAGGTCTCCCCTTAGCCTTCTTTTCTTCAAACTAAACAGCTCCAGTTCCCTCAGCCCCTTATCATAAGACTTATTTTCTAGACCTTTCACCAGCTTAGTTGCTCTTCTCTGGACCCGCTTCAGCAGCTCAATGTCTTTTTACTATTGAGGTACCCAAAACTGCACATGGTACTCGAGGTGAGGCCTCACCAGTGCCAAGTACAGAGACAATCACCTCCCTGCTCCTGCTGGCCACACTCTTTCTAATGCAAGCAATACAGGAAACTATCACCTTCCATTATTGCCTCCCCTGACACCAAAAACACTATTCACAGATTTCATTTTAAAAATTCCTTGACTTAAATGTTTATTGTCAGTCATCCTAGGAGTGGGAAGTTCTAAGTGTTATTAAAAGAGGCTCATCATACAATCATGTTAACACAAGCTGAGCTGTGCATGTGAAAATATATAATCATTCAATTATTCAAAGGAAGGATATGGAGCTGGGTAGATAGATCACTTACAGCAATGAAAGTCCTAATGAAAATGATAAGGTAATATAATATGTGAATCTTTAACTGCAGAGAACTAAAAAGAACAAAAAGAAAGTCTAGGAGAAAATATTAAATTTTGGGTTATCCATTTGCAGTCTGAAGACAATACTGTCACTCCACGACTAGGATTATGACATGATATTGATAACTACATTGCAGTGAAGAAGGAACCACATATGACCTACTCCACTGAAATGCAACTTGTTTCATATATTTATCACCAACCCATAGAAAAGTACACCATCAAGCTTGCAATGACACTGAATTAGAGGGAAAAATCAATACACACAAGGTCATGCAGAGGCCCCTAGACAGGACAGAGAAATAGTGCAGCGGGAATCTCGTGAAGTTCAAGAACAAGTGCTGAGTGCAGTTTGTGGGCAACAAGTACTGGTGCAAACTCACAGACTGTTATCTGGCTGGGAGCAGCTCTGAGGGAAGGCAGCTGGAGACCCTGGCATGAGCCAGCAGTGTGCCCTGGCTGCAGACACTGCCCACAGTAGAAGGTATTTTTACAGGCATAGCCAGGACAGAGGAGGGCCTGTGCAAACTTAAGTTCAACAAGGACAAGTGCAAGGCCCTATACTTGTGTCAGGGCGATCCCAAGCATAAATACAGGCTGGCCAAAGAGTTAAGTTGAGAGCAGCCCTGAAGGGAAGAGCTTGAGAGTACTGGTGGATAAAAAACTAAATATGAAGCAGAAATGTGCACTCACAGTCCAGAAAAACAAATCCTGCATCAAGAGAATTGTGGCCAGCAGGATGAGGGAGGTGGTTTTCCCCTCTGTTCTCGTCTTGTGAGACTCTGCCTGGAGTACTATGTTCAGCTTTGGGGCCTCAAGCATAAGCTAGACAGGGACTTCATGGAATGGGTTAGGAGGAGGGCCATGAAGATGACCAAGAGGCTAAAGCACCTCCTGAATGAGGACGGGCAGAGAGTGGGGATTTTTGGCATAGAGAAAGGAAAGCTCTGGGGATACTTTACAGCAACCTTCTAGTACTTGAAGAGGGCCTACAGGAAAGATGGGGACTCTTCATCAGGGAGTATAATGATGAGGTAGTTGGTAATGGTTTCAAACTGGAAAAGGGTAGATTTAGATTAGATATAAAGAAGAGATTCTTTACAGTGAGGGTGCTGAGGCACTGGAATAGGTCCAGCAGAGGGCCCCCAAGCGGATCAGAGCTGAAGCAGGTGCCATGTGAGGAGATGATGAGGCTCTGGGGCTTGTCAGCTTGGCTTAATAAGGACATACAAGCAGCTCTGATACCTGAGGAGATACTTGGAAGATGCAGCCAGGCTTTTTACAAAGAGGTGTAAGTTACGGAATCATATAAATAGTAAGGAAATACACAAAAATAGGTAATATGTATTCTTAGAAGCTTCATATGCCCCTAGAACATAGTTCTAACATACAAAAAAAAAAGAACAATTTGATCAGAAATTTTTGCATGCATTTTTGCTAGCACATGCATTGTTCTTTTGTTTTGTTTTGTTTTGTTTTGTTTTGTTTTAAGAAAGTTTGTGTTTTCCAAAAATTACATTTTTTCACAGATGAAACAGTGGTACCAACAAACAGAAGTCAGATACAATGCAAGAAAATATTCTTCACCATTCTGAACCTCAAGTAGACTGTTTTGTTCATTTTTTGATCATGCAATTAGTAGTGCTCTTCAGATCTCCTTAATTCCAAATCTCTATGCCAACTTATGCTTGGTCTTTTAGCTGCTGATATTGCTTTCCTCCTCAATTTATCTGCCTCGTCCTTTACTCTCAAAGTGTTTTATTCCACCTTATCAAGCCAACTGATGGTTACTGATGCAGCAACCAGTTTTCTCCCTCAATTTCACAGATAATATCGAGAAGGACAGAAAGGAATTACTGTGATGCAAGGACAGAAGAGGCATTCAGCTGTCTTGATTTGCTGCCAAAGCCATCTGCAGTTTTTCTCCAGAGATCAAGTAGTTTATTTCAGAAACAGACCTTTTTATTACAAAAATCTATTTGTAAAAAGTAATCAGTTGGCATCTTCATTGTTTCATGAGGGTTAAAGCTCCAGATCATTGCTTATTATTGTTCTTTTCTCCATTACTCTTTAAAAATATTCATTTAAATTATGAATTAATATCTTAATATAATGGTTTTTTTAAAAAACCTTTTTCATACTTCTTAGCAGGAATA
>JAOEGS010102750.1:0-10152 GCA_025447755.1 Corythornis vintsioides
TTATGGCGAATTTTATATATTTATTTATTTAAAAAATTACTAAGCTTTCATGGGGTATCCGTAATAGCTTGAAATGTGTCTAGAGCATGTGGTATGTCATATGCAAGCATGGTATGATGACTAAATGCACATTATACATTACCTGGTATTTATATTCCTTATGCTCCATGGTTCTATCAACCACAAACATCTGTGGCTGCTCTCACAGTTTATCGCTACCTCTTTTTTGCCAAGGCCTTGTTTCTGGTCATTCATATTAAGAATTCTTAGATCTTGCTCAGTGTAATTGTTCCATTTTTCCTGGTTGGTCATAAAGCTGAACCTCATAAAAATAGAGTTTTTTAAAGCATTTTGTCTTCCCTTACCTAGCCACATATTTTATGCATTTAAATAATTTGGATTATCTTTTATTATTTTTTATTATACAGTGTTAGCATTGTATATCTGGCTGAATGCCCAATGGAAAGTACTTCATTCAGTGTACATTTTATTCCCTTCCTGTCTGTTGCATCTGAGGAGTAAGATGATATAACAGTTGGAGTTTTATAGGCCATAATGAGGAAAGAGATGCCACAATTATGCTTATGTTCCATATTGTCACTCTTTTTAAAGATTGGCCATTAAATTACCTTCCATTTCTTTGGGTTTTTTTCAAAGCTCTTAACCAACAGGATAATTTGATAACATCTTTGTCTTAGTGTGTCCCCACCTGTTTTTAATACTTTAGAGGGAACGTTGCCAGTCTATTTTGCTTTGTTTTTCCTGACTGTTGTTGCTGCTCCTTGATTTTTCTTTTTTTTTAAATAGAATTATTTCACAAGTGAGACAGATGACTGAAGTGTCTGTCTATTAGTCACTTCTACCATGATCCCATTTGAAGAAATGCATCAGGTATCTACATTTACAAGTGTCAGTTTTCATATTTTCCAGACAGAATACAGATATAACACCAAAATCTAAGGCATTGAAACAAAAGGCAAAGCTTAGAATTAGACACTGTTATGGCAGGGGTATTACAGTAGTTTCGTAGAGATCCCCAGATTACTATCACCTCTGGAAGTCAGGTTGTCTTGCAGGCTTCCTGAGTAAGCAATCAACTTTTTACTATTGAGCTTTACAGTCTATCTTATGTAGTTCCACAAGATGCCTGGTACCTTGCTTCAACTTGTCTGATCCCTTGAAAATCTGCAAATGCCCAGATAGCTTAGAAAACTTCAAATGACATTGGTTTTTAAAGTGAAAGTGTTTCCTTTTGTCATTCTGTGGATTGGAGGGAGATAACTCTTTGTACACGTGCCCTTATCCTGCCATTTAAAAAAATCCTTAAAATAAAGTAATAGTTACATTGCTGGAATAAGTAATAGAATATGTGAGCAAGGGAAGAAAGAATATTTCCTTCTAGTAAACGTGTTTTTTGAAATTAGAATATAGCAGAAAATTAGAATATTTCTGTTGATTAAAATTTGATATGAAAATTGAGACTAATACATGGACTGAATAAGGCTAAAGACAAAAGTGAATTAGTAATCACTACAACTTTAAAATATAATTATCTTGTTTCCTAAGGCCAGAATTCCAGTCTACAGCAGCAACACACATCTGGCTAACTTCCTAGTATAAAATTCTAAGGTACCTAATATTTATTATATTTCTTGACATTGCAAGCATTAAGTAGAAAGGAGGAGAATGAGAACATTTCTCCATCATGGTATGGATTATGTATGTCCTGGCCAAGTTCTGACTTTATATTGGGATGGGATTTGGGTGCTCAGGATGTTCTCTCTCTTTTTCCCTATTCCTTATTTTCCACTGGGAGGCAACTCAAGTATGTTGACACACCAGGTACCACTGCATGTTACACCACCTCCCAGACATGGAGTGAATTTTCAACAAACCATGGAGTACAACTGCCACAAAGTTGTTGTGTTTTTTTTTTTTGTTTGGTTGCTTTTTTTTGTTGTTGTTGTTTTTTTGTTTTTTTTTAATAGCCAATGTCTCTGATGATAAATAACCAAGAAACATATTCTTCACGAAACATACTTTATAAATGCATATTAAGACATTCCCTGCAATGAAATAACATATCATCACCTTTTTTTTTTACCTATTAAAGTTCCATTCCTAAAATGTTTGTGATGTGAGGTAACAAAATTTCCCTTCTTTTTTCTGTTTATATAAAGGATTGGTGAAATCGTGTATGTTTAGTTTGTTGTTGGTTTGTTTTTTTTCTTTTTAATTCTGCTTTCTCACATACAAAGTTTTATAACTGAAATTATTGGTTGTGTAAAAGGTTGCTTTTAACATGCATGCATTAATTTTTATGTACAAAAGTAGTATCTATCCACAAGAATGCTGTTCATAAGCAAAAAAAACCCCAAATCCAAACCTAAACTATATATTTGGAGCTTATGTTTTAATCTCAGGTACTTATTATGGCTGGGAAGATCATGAGAGATGCTGTGTAAAGAAGTTTTTTTAGGGCATACTGAAGAACTAGGAATGATTTAAAAAATACATGACAGATAATAACATTTTTGTATATATCTCATTAGTCATTGAAAAGTGTTATTATTCAAAAAGTTTAATGTAATTAGTATATTTATTGTCAAAAATGCATACTTTATAGATTCACTAAACATGTTCAGATTGTAAATGTCCATGGTTATTCACTAACAAATTTTACCTACCTGTCACTGAAATAATTTAAAAAAAAAATCACAATTACAGAGGGAAATTAGACTTGATATACATTTTTTTTTCTTTTTATACATTAGTTGATATTATATAAGATTAAATGATTGATTTTGTTAGAAAAAAATCCTGTGAACTTTCTGGGAGTAAAAGAGAATACACATATTAAATTTAGTATGATTCTGGAAGTCATTATTAACAGAGTTCTGAAATAAATATAATCAACAAGAAAAAGGACAGTATATATTTTAGTTTCCTTTTAAATTCATCTGTTTGAACTAAACACTGTCACAGCAAAACCATTATTCCATCACACAGAATGATATTTTGTCTCCTTTGATTTAATTTGTGAGGATGTGAACAACAGCAGGAGCTGTGTCAGTTGTCTATACATGCTACTGTCACTTGATCAGCTGTTTTAACCATGCTGTAAGTTTTTAATTATTTATGTACACTGTAATCTTCCACTGCTGCAATGTAAAAAATGCAGTTGTAAGAGTGTTTGTTACAAACGGCAGAACTCCACACTGTTAGATAACCAATTTTGCTTTCTCCCCACCTTCATAATGTCAAAAAAACCTGAAGCATAAATGAAACATTCAGCTCAGTTGTTCTGGTTCTGTGATTTATAAACTCCTTTAACAAGTATGATTTAGTTGTATCTGCTGAAATATCCCCACCCTAGCCCAAAGACATTACTGTCAGCTTAAAACTCTGGCAGTATATAAACTATATAGATATAGTCACAACTTGTTGTCCCAGACCTTATTAATCCTCAAGCTATTTGAATTTAAAAGCTGCTTTTGACATGGAATCCACTGTAAATCTGCACTCCCTGAATTTCCACTGACACTTCAGGGTGACATTTTGATTTTTTATTTTAAGGAGGTCTCTCTGTTCTTGCTTAATCTCATTACCTGTTATGCAGGCATTATTTTGTCTCATACCAAATGTGTACCTTACTACAAATTATTGTGTCATTGTTCTGCCAAAGCCATCATCCATAAGGGATTTTCCTAGTGAACTAATATCAAAATATAGACAAGATAATAATAATTTTAGACCTGGAATCTTGAAAGCCTCAGGGGTCTTTTGTATTAAGCCTCTTTGTTTTTCAAAGCTACCAGCATGCTGTTATGAATGACATTAACAATTTGTATCCCTTGCAAAAGATAAAAATCACCTATTTTCAGGGTGAACATGTTGCATTACAGCAGATACTGACAACTTTCTTTCATACTGCACATTTGCTTTTGTATTTACTAACATTATATTCCAGCAGAAAAATACGGCAATTCAAAGCTACTTAAGAAATAAGACTAATCTTCCCTCAGAAACAATAGAAACTATCATGATTCAGAAACAGCACTTTAAGTAGCCTACCTTTTTTTTTTTTCTCCCCAGAAATGTACATGTGTATGCATGTAACTCTAAACACATCATTAATCCCAATTTCTTTAACAGGCCTATTTTTTATTTAATATTATTTAAAAGAGTTTTGCTGTACTGGGGCCCTGGAATGATAATACAGTATATTCTTCAATGAAAACTGATACTTGCTTTTGTAATTGAAATGCACAGGGAACCAGAAAGTGGTTTATTTTTCATATTTCTTGATCTGCAGTTGGCAAGCAGTGTTATATATGATGATGATGTAACACAGGTGTTTATTAAATTAACAATATAAAGGTGTAGCAACATGAGTGTTTCTTCCATAAGACAAAATTTGACCCTAAAAAAAAATTCAAAAGATAGTTGAATCTATCTAGGAAGAGTAAGTGGGAAAAAAAAGAAAAGAAAAAAACCAAAGGTTACAAATGGGACATATATCAGAGATACTGACAGATTTATTTCTGATGCTTAAAAATTACATGATAGCTCAGGCTACAAACTTGCAGATGCTAGTTAAAAAATTCAGTTTTGAGGTTAGGACTATGTCACACAACTCAGAGAAGAATCTGGTAGGCATCAGTGTTGTTTGAAGGTGCTTTCTACTTTGTCAGAGTTTCTCTTCAGGTTGTCAGCTAAGGCACAGCTTTCAGTCATGAAAACTTCAGTTTGAGCCCAGATTATCAGGTCCCTGACAGAAGAAACAACAGTAGGAGTTATGAAGTCATACCAAGTCAATTTCTTTTCAAACAATGACCAATCCTTTGTATCTATTGTATTTGTTTAATTCCAAATATCACTCAGAACTGGTATGTGACATTACATCTGCTCTCAGAATAGAGAAAAATGGATTGCCACACAGGAATGTGTGCAGCTATCTAATAGGGACAGTGTGATTACTAGTAATGTAATGATTCATGTGTTATATCTTTCAGCAGATGCTTTGAGGAAAGCAAAATTAAAATACACCATGGCTGTTCATAAGTGAAGCACAGAGAATAAAGAGGTAGATTTTTCAGCATTAAATTTTATAAGAACTCACTAAATTGTGAGAAGACTAAATTAGTTATAGCTCTTAAATTATTCAGATGATGTGCAAGAGTGACAGTGAAGGAAAAAGGAAAAGAGACATCATTAATTTCATAAACAACCACTATAGTTGTCTTCTAAAGAAGGAAGAAACTAAATAAATATAGACTTCCTTTGTTTGCCAGAAGAAATAATAACTTTTCTTCCAGCTATACAAATACCGTGTAGTGACTGAGACAGTAAGAACGTCTCAGCAATATTTTCTTTACACTCACAAGGTGTTTTTGAGTGTTGCAGAGGTTGCAGTGTCCACTGGTCTGAAAAGTTACTTCAGTCCCTGGCCTCTGTGAACTGTGCAAAAGTCCATATGCAACTGCTTAAAAAGATGAATATTTATGGATAAAGATTTAGATACAGAGGCATTGGGCTTGATTTTTGTGATATTCTCAGCCACTAGTCAAAATCCTTTGTTTCTTTGTACCAAAAGTAAACGTAACTTTGTAGTGACCCCCTATAATAAAAATTATTATGATGTTGACAATTTAAATATATGTTTGCTTCTATTTCATATAAAGGATAAATAAAGTAATCAAAAGAGAAATCCTATTTTATGTTTATATTTTATTTCTCTATGAATTAAATATGCTTATATTTTATCTCCAAGAAAATTAATTGAGATAGTTTAGAGTTATATATTATGGATTTGAAAATGTCTATGTCTAGCTTTGATGAAAAGTCTTTCTAGCTTTTCTGACACATATCAAAAGCAGCTAGCTATTAAAATTTCAAACTTCAGTGTAGCTAATCCTTCTTCAGAAGTCGTTCAAGATTAACAAATAAATAAGCCTGATTTAAAATTATCTTAGACTATGTCATTAACTTGCTGGACCTGAAACATGGTGACAACTATTTTTTTAAAACATGATCTTTTAATAACTATTATTATTAGAAATAAAATTTTGTTTCTTTAAAAAAAAAATTACTTGGCAATGACTTAAAAAAAAATAAATAAATTCCCTGTAAGGTATTTTAAAAATAAAACTCCAATTATACTTTATATCATGGAGAATCACAGGTAGGTACTGGAAGGAACCTGTGTGGTTCATCTAGTCCAACCCCCTCACCAAAGCATATTCATCTAGACCATGTTGCATAGGAACATGTCCAGGGAGGTTTTGAAAGGAAACTCCACAACCCCTCTTGGCAGCCTGTTCCAGTGCTCTGTCACTCTGAAGCATATTCAATACAACCAATCAACTGTTGAAAAGCAGCACAATTTAGTTTCTGGAAATAAGTCTGGGAATGCCAAAGCTTAGAGTAATATCTTGACTGTTCTGAAGGTAACAGTAGAATTCTTTCTGAATTCAATAAAGTCTGTCTACCTTATGCTGAAATCTTGTTCATTGGACCTTTATACTGTAATCATCTTCCCTGTCCACTAGCTAGACATAGCTATATATTTTTTGTAGGAAGATATTTGATTTTCAGTTGAAAATCTTTATGAAAATGTACAGTATCAATAACAGTTTAATTGCAAACAAACAAAAATATACCTTCTGAATATACTGTCATTGATTTCACAGAGAAATTTCTCAGTAAATCTAAAATTCATCATTCATAGAAAACTGCATCAAACCTGGAGAATCTGGGGATGCAAAACACTCTGAGAGTACCCACTCCTTTAAATCTGCTGTGGCTGCATGTATCTCAGCAAGCATGCTGAAGGAGGAATGTGACACTGACTCAGCAGTGAAAGGAACCAACCCACACCATTAGTACTCTGCAAGGATCTGTAGCATGTGATCTCTGGAGATAAATGGTTTGTAAAATAGCTGACACACAGATAGAGAAAGGGACATGGAAGTCATACAATCTGATTTTCTATGTGATGAACAATTCATTTTGTTTGGTGCTTTGCCACTTGAATATTATGTCTCATTAAGAGGAGAGGAAGCCAAGACAGCTGAAAAGTATGTTGGAAGGACAGCTCACTTGCAAGGTGGGACAGGCAAGTGAGGAGATGTTTGAGCCTCAGAGAGGAGTAAGTCTGAAGCATTATGTTTCCAAAGGATGGAGAACAAAACCTGAGGGTTTGTTTTGTACCTTCAGGGTACAATAAGAGAGTTTTCTGTGAACTAGTAAGGCATGAAGTTGACAGAAAGTAGGCCTAGACTTAGGATATGCTTCAATATAGCTAACAATATGCTTCAAAAGGTTACCGTTAAGATTGGTTCATTGTCCATGCTGATTTTAATAGGAATTTTTGATTTTATAGGAATTTTTCCATTCTGAAGAAAGTAATTCTTCCAGTTTTAATATTAATAAAAATTGTGTGCTTGTTTTGGGTTTTTGCTTTGTTTGTTTGTTTGTTTTTTAATCTTTCTACCTTGGAGACTTCAGAAATAAGGAAAAGAATTTAAAAGATCACTTCTGGATCTTGTTAATGCTGTTTCTCACCATATTCTGCATTGTCCAGGATAATTGTCCACTCTTCCTGTGCATTTCATTTCTTTACCTGTAGTATTTTAAACAGAGCAAATAAAGAAAGGGGAATGAATTAATGAATGAATGAATGAATGAGAGTGAAATATGGCCTCTGGTGACTATTTATAGGACTTGCTTGCTTTTAGCACTACATTCTGTGCTTCCTGATACAAAGTAATTAATGATTAATTTCCCCTATTTATTTTCTTCTCCTAGACATTCAGTATATTCTCTTAATCTTTTATCTTTTTTAATGTGTTCAATTACCTTAGCTTTCCATAATTTGTTGATGTCTACACATGGTTTTCTTAGGAGCTCAGGTTACCTAAAACTTGAAACTCTGGAATCGACCAACTTTATTTTCCAGTTTGAAGATCATACATTTTAGTCCAAAACACTAGGTATTTCAAGAGATCAGCTTCAGGGGTTTCTATTCTGCCAAGATCAGGTCTGAGGAATAACTGTAAAATTGTAGTTTAATTGCTCTTTGCATTTCACTGCCTGGGATGCATAGAGCTTCTTTCATTATTAAACTGAAGTAAAAGACTGAGGTGAGCTTCAGTTTAGCTGTTCTTAGTTAAGATAAATGTTCAAATGAGGGGTATGAATTTGTTTCCTGTATTATGAAAGAAAAATGTCCAGATTCATCCATTTGCTACATACAAGGGAAGAACCATCAGTAAAATAAGCAGTGCCCATTTCTGATAGATATTGTCATTATACATTTTTCTTATTTAGGAAGATAATTTTGTTACCTTTACTATGGTTCATAACAAACTTTCCAGTTTCTATTAAGTCATTTATTACTTTGTTTTAGTAAGCTATTTCTTTCTTCAAAGATTAAGCTTTCTTCACATAGGAAAATTTATTACATAATCTTGTGTTGATCAACAGGATATCATGATTTTCTGGCATGAAAGATCACAGACACTTGAACAGTTTTCACCTGGCAGTATGAAATTATATTAATTTGAAAATGCAGCACTTCATATTACTGCTACCTGGCAAGACGGTAACAAATGACCAAAAAATTGATGTAAGATTTTTCCATTGAATATTTGAAGATATAAGCAAATTTCTAAAGTACAATTCTAATATTTATTTTTACTATTGGGAAATGTATTAATATTTTGGTAGGCAATTTAGCTGCTATGCTGTGTATGGAAGAAAGTATTTATTGTAGTTGCTGTGTATCCAATAACTAGAATTTGTGACAACACCAATTTGTTTGTATATTTTACCACTTCTAAGTCTGCTTATTCTTATTATGTTTCTTTAAGTCAGTAACAAATCCCCTGCCATTTTAAGAACTTTCCTTCAGTGAGGTAAACATGGATGAAGCATGACATGCAATTAAATTATCAAGTGTATTTGAGCTTTTTATTTTTATTTTTTTTTGTTTCAATAAGGAATTGAGCAAAACTTGAGTTTCAGAAGGTATCTACATACCCACTGAGCATTCACCACAGCATAACCCAGACACTACTATTTTAATTTGTGGGATAAAGTTCCAGTCTACTCTCTAAAAAAACTTTGAGTTTCAGTACAACCTGCTCAAACACAAAGCAAAATATTTTCAGAATTTTAAGACAAAATCCCACAACATTAATTATTACTAGAAAGAGAGGGGATGCCATTCTTCCTATGGTTTTAAACATTTTCTTACCCATCTTTCCCTTACATTATTGAGATGGTGGTGGCAGTTAAGCATAATTGGTCTGGAAATTATTATAAATATGTTTGGATGTCTTAAAATCATGGAGAAATGCTTGGTGGAGGGAAGTGAAGGTTCAGTTGGAGCTGCTATCTTAAACACTGTGAAATTAAGAGCCTACAATTCTCTTTGTTGTTGTTGTTATTCTAAACACTACTGGGCAAATAATGAAAACAAGCCTTATGTGGTTAGATACATATGTGGAGTAATTTTTTTAACTTTTTCTTGTGAAAACATGTCACATAATAGTGATGTACTGACAGTCTCTTGAGATATACTTGATAAGCATTTAAATCATGAAAATGGACAATATTTAACTTACAAGCATTTCAACAAGGGACCATATTAAAAAAAAAAAAAATGTATTGATGTTTAAAAATAGTTTTCAGGATAAAATAATGGAACAATTATTTAGACTATCTGAGAGGACCAAGGTCAAGAAAGGCAGCGACATTAATATTTCCTGGGTGTCAAGAAGGAGATTTGTGTGCTTAGAATTCCATAAAACAACAGTGTAGCAACATTTGTTTCCAGAAGAATGAGAATGTTAGCATAGAGAAAATGTCTTCCTCTAAATAGTATATGGCCTTTAGTGTACTGTGAAGTTATGTGCCCTGTGCATGTTATTCATATGATGGAAAAGAATGTGGGACGCAAGGTCACTGCTGCTGGATGTGCCTTTTGATGTGGTTTCTGCTTCTTTTGCAGATGTGGGTGTTGTGTATCTCATTAGCTTTATGAACTTGCAAGCATGATCTATCCAGTAGGCATATCATAGATTCATAGATTCATAGATATTAGGGGTTGGAAGGGACCTAGAAGATCATCTAGTCCAACCCCCCTGC
>JAOEGS010102751.1:0-10143 GCA_025447755.1 Corythornis vintsioides
TGAAGAATCCCTTCTTATTATTCTTAACATCCCTTGCCAAGTTCTTCTCCAATAATGCCTTGGCCCTCCTGACCTCAATCCCTACATAATATCCCATCCCTTACAGTATCCTTATACTCTTCCCAGGATATTTGTCCCTGCTTCCACCGCTTGTGAAGCCCCTTCTTGCTTTTTAGTTTCACCAGAAGGTCTTGGCTTAACCACACTGGCCTCTTCCCTTTCCTGCTTGATTTCTTGCACCTGGGGATCAAGATCTCTTGTAGCTGCTGAAGAGTTAATTGGATATCAATGCTGAACGCACTCAACTTTGAGATGCAAAAACAATTGTGTTTTGCCAACTTTGCACTGACTTCTTGGCTCTGGTGTAACAGAACACTTCCAAAAGCAGCTAGAATTTTAGCACAGAAGGAAATATTAACTTCAAAACTTGGAAAAACATGGAATTCAGTCTCCCGCCTTTTTTTGTAAATAAATCTGAAAACTTAACCATGAACTCCGTTGAGCTAAGAAACTCCTCTTGGCCATTACATGCCAGCATGGCAGCTCACCTGCCACACACAGGCCACGTACCAAGGCATGTCTGCGCAAGGTGGACATGTCACTGAAGGTTCTCTCACAAGCTCGGCACTTGTAGGGCTTCTCGCCAGTGTGGATGCGCTGGTGGCGCCGGAGAGCGCCCTGTTGGGTGAACGTCTTCCCACACTGTTCGCAGAAGTACGGACGGGTCTCTGAAACCAAACACAAGACCAAGAAGCGCTGTTAGAAACCCACTTCTTTCAGTGTTGATCTCAATGCAAAAATTTGTAAAGAAGTGGTGGAGTCCCCATTGCTGAAGGGGTTTCAAAGCCATGAAGATGGGGTGCTGAGGGACATGGTTTCCTGGTGACCCAGGTTACTGGTTGGACTCCATGACCTTCAAGGTCTCTTCCAACCAAAATGATTCATCATTGTATGACTTCACGCTCTGTTTTACAAGACAGGATGGCTACAAGCCCTTCTTCTCCTCATCCCTTTGTTCAACAAGATTATAGAAGTGGTTCTGGAATAAAATGCCATCACCCAAACTGGGAAGTACTTCAGGCCCAAGTTTCCAGCACTGCATTTCTTCTCCCAGCCCCAAAGCATTTGTTCTGTTACCTGCGTGGATGTTGCTGTGCTGGGCCAGTGAGGTTCTCAGTCCAAACGTCTTCCCACAAACCTGGCACTTGTAGGGCTTGGCACCCATGTGGCACCGCTTGTGGCACTTCAAGTATTCATTGGTGGCAAAATGTTTTCCGCACACATCACATTTAAAGAGGCGCTCTCCTGAGGGGAAAACCAAAACAAAAGGGATGTTGTGAATTCTTTCAGCAGAATTTTGTACTCCAAAGTTGGATTGCAAATGTCTTTTTGTCCCTAGTGGGTCCTTCCTGGTATTTAAGGTTTCTTCTGAGTGACAATAAATTATGTACCTTTTCCACATCCTGATAAGCAATTTCTAGGAATATAAAGAGAAGCGATGGGAGAAACAAGTTGGCAGGAACAGGAGAGTTTCATGCCTACCTGTGTGGGTCCTTCTATGGCCAGTGAGTTTGCCTTTATTGGCAAAGGAAGCTCCACAGTCCTCGCAAATATATGGCTTTTCCCCTGTGTGTGACCTAAATGAAGTAAAACATGGATGTTGATAAATTAGCTCTCATAGTGCATTCTTAAAATGATGTGTTGGAAATTATGTTTCACATGCTACAGGCAGCACAATTTTTTTATTTTTTTTTACTGAGGTGGAAAAAAGTGCCCTCTGCTGACTTGGGAAATAGAGTGGTTTTGACTTAAGGTGCTTCACTATAGCACTAAAATTCCGTTTTTAATTTCATTCCCCATTCCCAGGCCTCTATTTTCTTTTACAAGTTAAAGCTCCTCCAATCAGCATCAGAAGGAAGAGAGCAAGGAAGACTGCAAGCAGCTGCTGTGCTGGATGACAAAAGCACATCCAGATTGTCTCCTGGCATAGTGTGGGACACATTCTTGTCTTCCAAAACCCCTCAGCCTCTTGTGCTCCAGCCTCCAAGACTTAGCTGGCAGGATATTCACATTTCTAAGACAGGTGTAAGAACACCCAGTTTCAGCCTCTCAGGATAAGGGATCTTCCCTCATCTCATTTAGCCCTCCAACAGTTAACCTGCTCTTCCAAGCTCATGGATTGGAGAATATTGGGAAATTCCTTGGGATGATTCATCCTCTCCTGGGAGAGGGCATGTTCCACACAAACCCCACCAGAGAGCAGTTCACTATAGCTCAGTGACTATAGAGAGAGCCCTGATGAAAAGTTCAGCTTTTCTATTGCACATAAGCAATTAAATCCTATGCTATGTGGTTCTCTCAGACTGCTACGGAGTGCAAGAGGCTCAGTATCTGGGTCTTAGAGGTCCCTGACTAATCCATCCTTCAGCCTATGCATCTTATTTTGGAGACTGTCTCAAAGTTGGGATGGAGCTTCTGTTTCAAAATCCCTGCCCAAAACTGATGCAACAACCAGCTGCAGATAAGGCCTTTACATAACAGAATTAATCACAGATACAGAAAAAAATGACATCCCAGTGTTCCTGTGCAAAAAGAACAACTCAGAACTGGGAAATCACATGAGGAAAAAAGTGCTGAAGGACACTGGGTTCATGGGGAGTGGGAAGGAGAGCATCAGCAGCACAGGCTGACCTGTTGTGGACCTTCAGTTGTGAGGGCTGAGCAAACCTGGAGTGACAAACACCGCACTGGTAAGGTTTTTCTCCCGTGTGTGTCCGCATGTGAAACACAAGTGCCGTTCGGGAGCTGAGGATCTTCCCACAGACAGAGCAGAGTGGCCGTTTGACTTGGCCTTCGTGCTTCCGCATGGAATGTGTCCTCACATCTCTCTTCCGTTTGAAAGTGGCAGTGCACAGAGTGCAGGCGAAGCGCCTTTCCTCGCTGTGGACGCACGCTCGGTGCTCCTTCCAACTGTTATAACTGGCAAAAGACTTACTGCAGATGTCACACTCGTAGGCTTTGCCAGGCAAGCACTGGTGGACATCTCGGCAGTGATCCACGTACTTCTTCCGTGACACAAACTGCTCCTTGCACTTTTCACATCTTATTATATAGGCAGATTTCTTACTCAACTCACTTTTGTGGGCCTTCTTTATTTTAAACTCTTCATCCAACTTACATTCTCCACCACCCTTCTCATGAGAGTATTCACCATCCTCATCGTCCTCCTCAGTGCAGACCTCCTCAACATCTCTACTGTTTTCAACTTCTGAACACCCCGCTTCATAACCTACCTCCTCTTCACTCTTCATGGTCTTTTCACTCTCATCTTCATCCCCTTCTTCACTCATTTGCTTCCTTCTTCCTTCAGCTTCCTTCCATTTCTGCTCTTCTTCACTGCCACAGTTTGCTTTGGGAACCGATGAAGGTTCTTCCTCACAACTCCTGGCCTCTTGGTGCCTCTCATATGTCCCATCCCACATGTCTGTGTTGGGATCTTTGTCACAGCTCATCAAGTTTGGCCTATGAGTGGGCGGAATGACCATCCAGTAGACAGGCAGAAGTTTCCTCTCTTGACCAGACTTATGGATTTTTCTGTTAAAACAAACAATGGAGCACAACTTCAATGAGTGTGATTGTTTCAGAATTCAGGCAAATTTGTCTTTCAGTTGGTCTACATGCTATGAAATAGTATTTAATTGTGTGTTTGGAGAGATGAATGAAAGGGAAATTCTGAGCAGAGCAGATAATGAAAGGAAATTAAAAGGTCTTGGTTTATCAAGGACAGAGCTGCTCTGTCACCTGACTTGTAACATAGGATAGACAGTATGTTTTCCTCCAAGGATAAGAAATTATGGATTTAAGCCAAGGGAAATGAAAATCAAATGCCTTCATGAAACACCAAAATAGAACCTGTTGCAGGACGCCAGTAGCAGTGGTGAACTCCACCTACTGCTGCTCAGCACATGGAACTACATCATTGCGCTCACGACACATTTGGAATATTTTTTTCCTCTACTGGAGTGACACCTAATTTTGGTGTTTTTTAAAAGGGAATCCATATCTGGTAAAATCCACATACCTACTGTTGAACAGGGAATGGAGATGCTTGACACCTACAGTGAGTGATTTCTGCACTTCTGGAAGCTACTGGGCAATCTCAATAGCTCATTTTCAGTCAGGCTTTGCTTAATAAGCCTATCTGGGAGCTCACACTACACAGCAAAATAGCACCTGGGATATTTGGCTCATGAAAACCATGGTAAGAAACACCTGATATTTATTAAATGTCTCATTTGATTCAATGGGAAATGTTTTCCTAAATTACCTCTCTGGGAGACCTCAACCTGGACTGAGAGCTTGATGAGGTCACTGGAAATAAAATCATACAAATGTCAACACGTTTCTGATGAGATCCAGGGAATTCTGGGACTGAGCAAGGGCTTCAGGAAGGCTTTTATCCCAGCGCCCAGAGAGAAAACACGTTTTCCTATGGATTCAGGGAACCATTCACATACCTTATGTGAGTGTTGTAAGCAGACCTCTGAACAAAGCTGGCAGGGCAGCTCTCACATTTGTAAGGCCTCTCCCCAGTGTGGGTTCGGATGTGGACACTCAGGCCACACTTGGAACTGATGATCTTGTCGCAGTAGGGGCAGGCCTGGGGATCCCGCTTCTTCTCATGCACCCTGCGGACATGCTCCTTTATGTACTTCTGGCGTTTAAACCTCTTGTCACAAAAGCCACAGGAGAAGCTGCGCTCATTGCCGTGACCAGCAAGGAGGTGCTGCTGGAGGTTCTGGTGAGTAGAGAAGACCTGCTTGCACTTCTGGCAGCAGTACTTGACAGCCAGAGTAATGTCATGCTTGAGCTTCATGTGTGACTGGCACTGCTTGATAACCCGGAATGATTCGCTGCACTTCTCACATGCAATCTGTGGCAAGGCTTTGGCCACATTTGGTCGCAGTTTCCTATCTTCCGTTGTGCTGGCAAACTTTGAAATCAAACTGTTTTCATCTACCCACCGCTCAGACGGCATGTTCCTAATAAGTAGGCAGTCTTCCTTTGCCTCAATCTGCCCTAGGAGAGGATTACTTTTTTTGGTTTCCAGACTAAGGATATTCACACCGAGACTGGTATCTGGCTTGTTACATTTTGGTAGCTTTGCTGTCCTGCATTTTGGGCCTGGAAAAGCAGTTTCCTCCTGCTCCAGGCTTACCACTTGTCCTTCAATGAGTTCATATCCAGCCAGCAACTTGTCATGCTTCTGACTATCCCAAAGTTTCCTCTGCATGGGTATTGCTACAACCTGGGAAGAGTTGCTCCCTTTGCGGTTCTCCTCTGGCAGGATGCAAGGCCATGGTGCCCCACCGTTTTCACACAGCTGACCTTTCAGGTGGAGACTCAAATCCAGCCCCTTTGCATCCTCTGCTTTCACCTCTTCGCAAATGTCAAGCAAATCCTTGCATTCCAATTTCTCTGCTATTTCTTTCATGCGCTGCAGTTTTTCTGCTTCAATCTCCACTTCAGCAGTGTAAATAAACTCCAGGAAGGAGGTGAACTCTTCTGTGTAAATGTCTTGCAGAGTCACTGTGCAGTTGTTGGTCTCCAGCATCTCACTGTGTAGAAAAAGTCCCTTGAAATAGTTGCTGGAAGCTGCCAAGACAGCTTTGTGAACCAGAAACTCCTCATGGATCCCAAGGTGTTGAGTGTGAACTGTCACATCACAGAGGTGACCAAACTGGTACAGAGAATGCAGTGCCCTCAGGAGGTTGGAAGCAGCAACTTTGGATTTCATTAGAATTTTCTTTTTCTCCATCCTGCCAGGAAAAAAAAAAAAAAATCAAAACCACAACAGAAAAATATTTTAGTGCTTGCTCTCCCTCTGCACCAGGTATCCCCTTTGGGCCAAAGCAGGGAATGAATCTTAGTATCCGGTTCAATTTTGTTTCTATTTTTCGTTGTTCCCACCCCCTCTCCCCCCACCAAACAATCAGACCTAGGAGTTAATAATGATAGTTAATAAGCTTCTACTGCATTTGGCCACTTAAATATTATACAGCCTTCTGGCTGTATAATATTTTCTGGCTCAAAGGATCCGCTAAATCTTGGCTTGCTGTGCTCTCCTCTCCCAGTAATAATGGTTGGAGAAAATGATACCAAACTGCCCTCTCACTTCTCATCTAAATTGTGTTTGACATTACATTAAATATGTTCCTGGCAGATATGAAATGATTAAGAAGACAAATGCATCTTCAACATCAAGCACCAGAGAGCAAAACACAATCTATAGCCTGGAGTGAAGGGGTTTGATCAGCAGCTTAAGAGAACTTTGAGAATTCTCTTCCTATTACAAGGGACTGCTGTTGAGGATAATCTTTTATAATCATCTTTTAATCTGCAAGGCACAAGCCACCTGATGCTTCTGACATGCCAAATAATGTTATAAATCCGGCATTTAAAGATTTAAGTTTATTTGATTATGACCCCGGTAACTGCTGCTGGAACATATACAGCTAGGAAAAGATTTCTATGAGACATAAAATGTCTGCAGCCATGTGTTAGGCGAAACCTCAAATATCTGTACGTAACTGAGGGGTTGGTCCTCAGTAATCAGCTAGTGAGTCCCACCCCACAGAACCTGGAAAATCTAGGAAAAAAACCCCAAAAGCTAGAAATCTGTCCCCTGGCTTGCCCTCCATGTGTTTCAACAGGCCACCCCTTGTCATTCCATCACGGAGCTGAATCCTGCTTTGGGAAGCTCACCCATCAGTAGCACTTATAGAAATCAATGAACAGAGCACGTGCTAATTGCCTCCTATGCTGTTCCAGATCCCCATCTGTGATAACTTCCAGAGGCACTCCCATGGGAGCTCCACTCACACTAACATCTGATACACAGGCAAGAAAAAAAAAGAGGTATGTTCCAGCTTCACCTCTTCAGTTTGTCTGGTTCTAGATTAAATCAGACCAGAAACACTTTACTTAATAGATCACTTAATCACAAGAGAAGGCTCTTGAGGAATTTCTGTATGCAGTGACAGGAATGATCTACCTATTTATGAACAAAAGGCACCCATATCTTCATAATCCAAACTTTCCCTCTCAACTGCACCCATAAAGCCATCATTCCCAGGGTTAACAGATCCAAGAAACATCATATTGTACCCTAAAGCTGCTTTTGAACACAGCAACTGGATGATTTCCCCACCCCCGCATATTGCATTCCATTAGTTTCTTTATAACTTCCTTCAGCTTCTTGGCCAGTAATAAGGGAATAAATACTTTAAAGAATTTGCATGTAAGAAAGATTTTACAGAAAACATACTTCATCTAACAGCACAACTGCAGGAGCCAAAACATACTTCAATTCAATTACAGCTCCTGATAAAGCCACCAGAATAACTGTTTTACAAAATAAAGCTGTTTTATCAAATAAAAAAGCCAAAATAGAGGCTTTCCACCTCCAAGAAGAGATTTCCATTTACTCTGTGCTATAGCATGTTGGTTGTTTCTTTGCTTGTTTTGCGTTGTTTTTTTTGTTTGGGGTTTGTTGTTTGGGGTTTTTTTTGTTTGAAAAAAAAAATAATCCCCAAGTATCTAGGGAGAAAAAACCCAGTAGATTAAAAAAAAAAAAAAATCTTAATTGCATACTTCTCAAAAAAAAAACCCACACAACAAACTAAACCAATAAATAAATTAACAAATCTGTTATTTTACAAAAATAGGCCCATCTTTTTGCAAAGTACACATAACTGTTGATTGCTTGATTTTTCTTCTGGTATCCCTGGCTATTCCTTGGCAAAATAAACCCAAAGTGGGTTGATGTCACAAGCAACATATTTAAGAGCATCCAAACCACCCTAAGCAAAGGGCAATAATACTCTCCACAGAGCTGCAAGACCCAGCTTCAATCCTCAAACAAGCCATATGTCTGGTATTTTTCCTGACTTTTTTGTCTTCCCCTCCCTCCCCTGTAAAATCAAGTAACACTTGCTCATCTTAACTGTGATACTGATAATGCATTAATAGCAGTGAGGTAATGCTAAGATAGGTGCAAAAGAGCATTATGAGTATGTATTAAATACTGGAGTTACTCAACTATGTTAATAATTATAAAATTAAGCTTATTCTCCACAATTCCCACACAATGCTGATAGATAAAGTCAGATGAGGATACAGCAAACACAGAACACCAGCACAGAGCAAACGGCAATAGAATTTGCACCCTTCCTACTACAGTTTACTGGCCTGTTGAGAAATTGCCATGCAGAGCATTCCAGTTCATCCTCCACCACATTGCGGGACAGATTCCTCCAGGAGTAATTAAAAGTTGTTTTTTATTTTTTCAAATGTGCAGAACTTTGATTGCTGTCTTGCTAAAACAAGTGCATCTTTGAGCTACAACTGAAAACGCTCCTTCCATGAGAAAAATCAAGGCCAACCACATGTTACAGATGGCACAGCCGTAGCACCACCACCAATATGTGAAAGATAGCCCATCGTGTTGTTCCTCATGCCACTAACTGAACCGCTGTGATTGTATTCTAGTTTTTACCATTTATTTTGTGCAGCCAACAACTTCCTATGCTTGTATGGGCTGCAACATACACGAGCCCTGCACAATGATGAGAAACCAAAGCCATTTTTCCCTGCACTTGACAACAGTCTCCTCATGGCATGGAAGGTGGTGGGAGCTCTGAGCAACACCTGCGAGGAGATGCAGTGCAGTCCAGCCATCACCCACTCCCTGCTGAGGGGACAGGGCACCCCCAGGCATACCATAAGGCTGCTCCCGGCTTTGGCCTTGCAGCCACCATGTCTGCTCCTGAGGCGTCGAGACCCGGCCTGCCCCCCCAAGGCCGAGGGTCACCCTCCTGATGGGAAGGGCGTGGGAAGCAGCGGCCTAGCCCCTCCCCACCCTCCCGAGGGTGCTTCACACCCTCTCGCCGGTGCTTCTCCACTGCCCAGTACCCCCCAGGGTCCCTCCTTCCCCCTTCCCTTACCCTGCCTAGGCGGGTCGGGCCGTCCCGCGCCCGCCTTAGCCGCGCTCCGCCCATCCTCCCTGGGCCAAACCACCGCTCGCTGCCCGTCTCCGATAACCCTCCTTCTCAGAGGAATGGTAGGGCCCATGCTGCCCGAAAGTAACATGGCGGCCCCAGCCTCGCCTCACCAGCATCCTGACTTTGGCGGCCATCTTAAATGGGGGAAGTCTGTGTCGGGAGAATGGCTAGAAAATAAATGTGGACTTAACTATAACGAGAAAATGTCCTCTTTCTTGTGCAGGTGATCCGAAAATACAGGCAAGACCCACCTGCAGGATTGGTGAGGAGCCAGAGTAATCCAGGGCAAGACTGGCAAATAGATTTTTTGGCAGCTGGAGCTAAGGGTCTCCTGGTTCTGGGAGGCACTTTCTGTGCCTGGCCAGAGGCTTCGCCCTGCTGCAAGGAAGCTCTCCTCCTAGAGGTGTGTTTTTTAGTATTAAAATCACGACAGATTACAGAGAAGACACCACATATTTTGATTTGGTTAGAGTGAGAACTGAACAAATTCTGTTCAGTGATTTTAGTTTTCAGCTCAGTTTTACTAACTGCACTGTCTGAAGTTAGCATGTTTTTGCGGACAGTGTCTGCTTCTAGCAGTGATAACACCTCATGTTTAGAGTTACTACCAAGGATTGGAATGCAGACCAAGGCCATTGCTGGATCTTGTACCATATTGGGGGGTGCAGAAAGTGAAAGACTGCACCTGCAGGGAGAAGCAGACAGGACAGGTGACCCCAAACTGACCAACAAGGTGTTCCAGCCCATAGATGTCATATCCAATATATAAAGCTCTGGGATCTGGAGGGCTGGGGGACTAGTCCTGGATAGGGTCTTGGCTCAGAATGTTATTGTTGGTGTTCTTCCTCTCTTGGGGGATTCTCCCCCTCAGATCACCAAGGAGGATTCTTATCCATACTGCGTTCAATCCTGATCGGTGTGTTCCTGAGCATGGTGCCAGAATCCAGCTCCTGAACACAGCTCCCGGCTGCTGCAGGGCCCAGTCTGGGACTCTCCCAGTGCCACGGTGACGTAATTACCTTCAGGGGGGTTGGGTTTGGTACTGGTTTTGTACATATTTGTACATATATTCCACTTTATT
>JAOEGS010102752.1:0-10131 GCA_025447755.1 Corythornis vintsioides
TGTAACCCATCAGGGCCCATAGATTTGTAGATGACCAGTCTGCTCAATTGGTCTCTAACCCAAACCTCATCAAGAACCTCCTCCCTCAGGACTTCATCTGTGGTCTTGGAGACCTGGGACTCCTGGTAGCTGACCTTAGCAGTAATTCATTAAATCTATGAGGTTTCTCCACTGATGTCATTGGGCTTTGGATTTCATCTTAACAGTTGGATATTGCCAGTTCTTTATCAGTTCAGAATTCTCTTGTTGCTTCCTTGAAAGGATATGACATTCAGCTTTTCACAGCAATGCTCCATACTTTTCATTAGAAAGACCTAGATATCATTCTAAGATTTCTTACTTAATGTTATCTGTGGGGCTTATTGTGATTATAATTTTAACATGCACTTTCAAAAGCATCAATTAACAAAACCAGAATAATAATTCCTATTGAAATATCTTGAAACATGCATGCTGTCTGTACAATACTCATTAGTAACACTATACCATAGAACAATGTTATATACATTGGGCTTTTATGAAACACTGGAAACTTAATGTTATCTACGACAACCTCAGTGATATAGCTTCCAAGAAAAGGAACTTGTCATAGTCTTATTTAACCCAGGATGACTGTAGAAATTAGAACCTAAATTTAAGAATTTCTCCACAAGACAATTTTATTTTTTTTTCCTACAGTCGGTGAAGATGAGAGCAGTCTTTACTTTCGTCAATTCCCTGACCCATATATTAAAGTTAGATGGGGAAGTGCTGACATATTCTATAATCCTAATTTTGAAGGTGAATTCATTCTTACTTATCTTGACACCTTCTGGATTTAATGACCTCTTCTGTTTTCCCACTTATTGATAGGACTGTTTATACTATCCATGAGATCAGAAGATATTTAAATTATCTCTGAGACACATTCTTTTTAAAAAAAACCATCCTGAAGTAAATTATCCACAGGACAAATTCTCAATGCCTCAGAAATAAACTTAAAAAAACCATCCCAACCCTGTTGTTTTATTATGGCACACTGATTTGGTAGCTATTAATAAATGTCTAAAACATTCTTCATTATTTATCTAGAAAGGGCATTGACTTAGATTCACTTGAAAATGCTAAGAATATAGGATATCAACAAAGCACTTGCTAAATAGAAGGTCAACTAGGTAACAGACTGTTAAGAAATAAAAGAAAAAAAAAAAAGCAGATCCAATTTAAACAAATTGGATTTTAATTCAGATAAAGAAGAGAAACTTTTCAGATTTTAGAGAAACACACATTTGAGCCAAAGCTACAGAGAGATAAAAGAAGAATCTGAAGGGGGCAGCAGTATCATGCCAGTCAGAAAAATAACAAAAGACCACTCAGTGCTCCCATGTAATATTTCATAGAATCATAGAATCATTTAGGTTGGAAGGGAACTCTAAGATCATCAGATCTAACCCTTAACCTAACACTGCCGAACCCACCATTAACCACGTCTCTCAGCACCACATCTAAATGCCTCTAAATCCCTCCAGGGATGACAACTCCACCACTTCCACAGGCAGCCTGTTTCAGAGCTCAGCAACTTTCTGTGAAGAAATTTTTCCAAACATCCAACCTAAACATTCCCCCGTGAAACTTGAGGCTCTTCCCTTTTGTCCTGCCACTTGTTACTTGGGAAATGAGACTGACATACACCTTGATACAACCTCTTTTCAGACAGTTGTAGAGAATGATGGGGCCTCCCCTGAGCCTCCTTTTCTCCAAGCTAAATAAAGAGAATTAAAATACTGGAAATCTCTAAGTTTGTTTCATTAAGTAGAGAAAGGTAACAAAAGCAACAGATGAGCACTAAATTCAAATAAATTCAAATGAGAAATAAGGCTCATAATTTTAAAGAGCCTAAATAAGCAATCTGACAAAGGAGGTGGTAATATTTCTTGGTGGTTTTAATTCAGCACCACAGACTTTTCTAGACAATTTCTGTAGTGTAGGCTGTTGTACTAAACACAGGAAAAAGTACATAAAAGATGTGGATTCATAGAACCATTCATCTATTCATCACAGATTCATAGAATGCTTTTGTTAGACCACACTCACAGTACAGAATTTATTTCTTGTATCTAATCATAGAATTATAGAATCATAGGATATCTTAGTCTGGAAGGGACTTTAGAGGTCATCTAATCCAATCTCCCCACCATGAACAGGGACATCTCTCCATTAGACTAGGTTGCTCAAGGCCTCAGCGAATCTGGCCTTGAACTCTTCCAAGAGGAAGCATCCACAACCCCTTTGGGCCTACTTCAGAGTCTCACCACCCTCATACTTAAAGATTTTTTTTCCTGAGATCCAATCTAAACCCATTTTCCCTCAGTTTAAAACAATTTCCTCTCATCCTATCATTGGACATTCTTGTGAAGTGTCCCTCTCCAGCCTTCCTGTAGGATCCCTTTAAGTATTGGAAGGCAGTTATGAGGACCTCTGGAGTCTTATCCAGGCTGAACAATCACAACTCCCTCAGTCTATTCCCATAGCAGAGATACTCCAAACCCTGGATCATGTTTGTGGCCCTCCTCTGGATTTACTCCAACAGATCTATTTTCCTCTTATGGTGGGATCACCAGGACTGGATGTAGTATTTGAGGAGGGGTCTCACAGAAGCAGAGTAAAGTAAAAATCTTGCCCCTTTCATATTAAACCATTGCACCTATCATACACTGCTTCATAAACAGCCACTCCCCTTCTACTGGAAGGCTTCTGTAAGGTTTCCCTGAAGCCTTCTCTCATCCAGGCTGAAAGACCTCAAGTCTCTCACCCTGTCCTCACTGGAGAGGTGTTACAGCCCTCAGATCATCTCCATGACCTTCTCTGGACCCACTTGAGCAGGTCTATGTCTTCCTTCTGCTGAAGACTCCAGAGTCGAAGACAGCACTCCATGTGAAGTCTCACCAGTGCAGAATATAAGGGAGAATCATCACTTGACCTCCATGCCATGTTTCTCTTGACACAGCGCAGGATGTGAATGGTTTTCTGGGTTGCAAGCCTACATAGTTAGCTTTTGTCCAGATTGTGATCCACTAATTCCCCGAAATCCTTCTCCTCAGGACTGCTTACAACCCACTTACCACCAAGCCTGTATTTCTGCTTGGGTTTGCCTCAACCTGGGTGCACAGTCTTGTTGAACTTCATGAAGTTATAATGGGCACACCTATAAAGCCAGTCAAGGTCCCCCTGCACAGCACCCCTTCCCTCCAGCCTGATCTTGTTGGCAATGCGGGATATGGGACTAGAAAATCCAATTATTCCATTTGGATCCTTTTTTATTATTATTATTATTACATCATTTTATGGTTACTGCATGATAAGAGGTTTTGATAACGTTCTTTATAATAAGAAACTAGAGAGGTTCAGTCCATTTACTGAAAGAAGGAGTTAACTGTATTGCAGTCTGACAGTGAAAGCAAAAGTCATTATTAAGTTCTTGGAAGCCGAAGTTTCAAACTTTAGGATGGAAACATGGATGGAAAGGAGTTAAGGATGATTGATCAAATATGTGGTTGACCAGCACTCTAAAATCCACATTTCTTGAAATGTTTATTTCTTTAACCCATGGTGCAGAATAGATCAGATGATGTTGAAAACATCCTTTTTCATATTAAAGTCATAGAATTTTAAGTATCTACATCTGTCTAAGAAACAGAAAACAACCAAAATGAAGCACAATCCCTACCTGTTTTTTTTTTTAACAAGTGATATTGTCAAAAAGGCTTATGAAGTAGACATGTTCTATTAGAGTAGTACATCGACATTTCCATGTTTAATCTAAAATAGCTGTTTTACTTGCACAATTTTTACCATGATACATTAGAATACAATTAAAGAGCTATTAGTACAGTTTAGCAGAAGAATCACAATACTGCAATACTCTCTTTGCTCTTCTATATCAAGAAGCCTTTCTAGCCTTTGAGACTGGTTTTTATTTTTAATCTATTGCTTCAATAAAGAAATTATTGTCATTTGTGTTATGCTATTAACTTTACCCCAAAGGGTTCTTCTTCATTTCCAGATAAATATAATTTTCTGTTGTTGATTATTTGGATGTGCACATAAAATAAAATCCTGATAAACCCCTATGCCACATGGAAACATGACAACATCATTTCTGGGGTTTATGCTGTAATAATTTCAAATGCTCAGAGCAATGATGTAAATATCAAATGGCATAAACTGAACAGGTTTTTCCAACCTACTTAATTGTCAACACCCCAAATGCATGTTTCAGAGAAGCATCTTGGTTTACAAGCTCTGAATCTCCCTGTGGATTATGGTATAATTTCTATTGTCTTCAGGAGATGTGCTGGAATTTAAGACAGATCTAACCAAGGCAAATTATGCAGGTTAATTGCAGAACACTCACTTGTGATGACTGAACTCAAATATATTCCAGTTTCAACTTAGTATTTCTCACCTTAGAAATTAAGAGGCTCAGTCCAGAGTTAAAGACATTAAAGAGACAACAGGGAAGCTTAGACAGTTTATTGATACAAGCTTCTATATCTGATAACTGAAGGTTAGCAGAAAGGATATTAAGTCGCACCAAGCCCTGGGCCCAATTCACCCTTCTGACCCAGTTCACACTGAGTGAGGTTTTGCCTCAAGTGGCATGTCTATGCACTTGTGACAAAAAGGACCACAAGGCCCGGTTTGGCCATTTAATTTTTACTCTCTCCGTTTTAAAGATGCTGAGAAGAGATATACTCCCTGGGAGAAGGTTTTTCTTTTTTGGGGGGTAAACAGCACTGCATGATGTGGAAAGAACAATTCAGCAACAACTGCTGGAACTTAGAGGCCCATTTAAGGTACTTAAATCATTATTGTCGGGGACCCCACCCCCTGACTGGGTGGTCCAGTGAGCTTCTGTAAGGAAAAGGTACAACCAAATTGAGCACTATTGCAAAATTATTAAAGTAACTGAACGGATTCCTGTAATATTGTGAATCCAGGTGAACCAGAGAGTGAGGCTGCTCAGATAAACCTCCCTCTTGTCATCCAGGTAGCACCCCATTCACTGGGCAGTTGGAAAATGTCTGGTTCACAGATGCCTCTGCAAAACAAGAGGGAAAGGTATGGAAATACCTGGCAGTCAATTTATGAGTTGCTAATGAGCAGGAAATAATTACTGAGGGTGACGGTAGCACTCAAGCGGGTGAATTAATAGCTGTGTAGAGCGTTTTTCACAATATCACAGAATGTTAGGGGTTGGACGGGACCTAGAAGATCATCTAGTCCAACCCCTGTGCCAGATCAAGATCACGTAAACTAAGTCACCCAAGAACCCATAACAGTATCACACATTATCACAGAATATTAGGGGTTGAAAGGGACCTTGGAGAGATTGTCAAGTTCAACCCCCCTGCCAGGCAGGATCATATAACATATAATCCAACACAGGTCACAGAGAAACTCATCCAGGTGAGTCCTGAAAATCTCTAGAAAAGGAGACTCCACAACCTCCCTGGGCAGGTCATTCCAGAGCTCCGTCACCCTCATTGAGAAAAAGTTTGTCCTTGTGTTTACCCTAAACCTCTTGTGCTCCAATTTACTCCTATTGCCTCTTGTCCTGTCATTGGATGACATGGAGAAAAGTCTGGCTCCATCCTCCCTACACTCACCTTTCACATATTTATAGACATTAATGAGGTCCCTCCTCAGTCTCCTCTTCTCCAGGCTAAAGAGCCCCAGCTCTCTCAGCCTCTCCTCATATGGGAGATGCTTCATTCCCTTAATCACCTTGGTGGCCCTGCGTTGGACTCCTTCCAGTAATTCTCTGTCCTTCTTGAACTGGGGTGCCCAAAACTGGACACAGTATTCCAGATAGGGCCTCACCAGTGTAGAGTAGTTGGGGAGAAGAACCTCAACCTGTTGGCTACACTCTTCTTAATGAATCCCCAGATGTCATTGCCCTTCTTGACCACAAAGGCACATTGTTGCCTCATGGTCATCCCCCTGTTCATCAGGACCCCTAGGTCTCTTTCTCCAGAGTTGCTCTCCAACAGTTAGCCCCTAGCCCATACTGATGCATGGGATTGTGTGGGTGTTAAAATGTTGCAGCAAAGGAATTTTCCTTCCTGTGTGAAAGTGAAGGTTCTCACCAAGATATGACCTTGCTGGTATTTGTTTATAAAACAATAGAATGATGTTCTGACTATGGGTGTTGTGGCACCCCAGCCAATCACCCCAGGGGGTGGCTGAGTTCTTGTCCAATTACCTTGAAGTTAAAAGGGTATAAAAAGAGCTATAAATGAATAAATAAAGGGACCTTGGAATGTTGGTGAAGGAATCATCTCTGCCTCTCTCTTTCTCCTCCTCTGGCAACTGGCAGATAAGCAACATCTAGTGATCCCCGACATGCACGAATCACAGCGATCCAAGCCGCGCTTCTCTGAAGGTACACTCTGCATGCCCACCTTTCCCCCCTCACTCCCTACCTGGGATGTCAGACAGTATGGAGCGCTTCGGCTCAGAAGCCAATAAGGTTTTTACTGCCTGGCTGGGAGTTTTGAGCCTCACGAGGTCTTCTGTTTCTATGTCCTCACTTTGTGAGCTGTTAGATTGGGCTGCTCTGCATAGTCCCTCCCTGAATAACTCACCGCCCTGGACTTAGGACACTGGCATGAGCTCAGTACTAGGCTTTGGCTTGGATATACCGACGGATAAGTGGCAAGTTCCAGTTTGGTCACCACTTGATGGATATTATTTGTTCTGCTACAGGCATACAAGTCAGGCAGCAGGGTGACTACGCCAGTCTCAGAGACATGTGATGTGCAGTCCCTCGGAGTGGATTCGTCTGATGGGGACGCCCCCGCCTTGGCTTTGGTCGTTTCTGATGGACACTTGGAGGGCTCTTTTCCACCTTTGCCAGCCTTGGCGGGTGCCAAGAAGCCGGCCCTTCACTATTCGCTACTGTGATCTGACAACACCCCCGTGCCTCTGCTGTGGGGCAGACCGGCTAACTGGAGCTGGGTAGAGACTCCTGGTCCTTCTGTGCATATGCCTCTTTTGCCACAGATACCTAGCTGGTCCTGTCAGCCACCTTACCAAGCAGTGGCTCTGTGCAGGGACAATAGGCAATGCTCACCCTGTTAGAACATATGCTGACACTGTTAGAGCAAATGTCCCGCTGAAAAATCAGTTTTCTGCCAGAGATCTCATTGCAGCTCCTAGAAATTTCTCAGCAGTTAAAGGAACTTCCACAAAGTGCCACACTGCACAATCGCCACCAGACTCAGTATATCCAAAATGACCATGGAGACACGGCTGGATTTGATGAATACGGAAGTTCTGGCTTCAGATGCTGAGAACGCAGAAGTGCCAGTTTCCGCTCAGGACCTGGGACCAGCAAAAGAAGCAGTGGAGGAGCTATCATCAGCCAGTGGAGCTTGAGGCAGCTCCAGAGCCAGAGCAACCTCAGCAGGCAGAGGCACAGCCTTTGCCGGCAGTGGTTCCAGCGTCACAGATGCCACATCAGCTGCACAGGTGCTGCCTGACAGAATGGTGCCAAACCCAGAACCTGTGCATTCCCCTGCCCGGGGAGACCATGGTCCCCTCTTCTGCTTCCATGTCTTCTTGATCGGCTTCTCCCCATGCCCCACTATTGTTTAGTCCAGGTCCTGCAGGTCAATCCCTCACTGACAGTTCCTTGGACAGTAATGCGGGAGATGCACTAGGTCCACGAAGAAAAGCTACCATGGCTGGCTGCTGAAGAAAGCGGAGGCTTCAGGTTCATCCTTGGACCTTTTCTGACTGCTCTGTGACACTGCATCCAAAGCACTCCTATCAGTTCTGGAAGTTGCTTAGGATGTGGGCTCTGGAGGATGGAGATTGGGATTTATTAGAAATAGTGGGGTTACCAGACAGACAAAAGGATGCTGTGAAAGATAAGGGGGTTGCTACATAGCATCCAGGGGTTGTGCCAGCAGTGCTAGGCTGTACTGCTGCCTAAAAAAGGGCTTTTCCAGTGTATAAAGCTCTCCCAAATTTGGGTGAGTGTGATAAACCTGACATCAGAGCATGGAAAGTGAGGCAGGACCTTCAAAACAAGGCTCAGCATGGGCTTGGTTCTGCTCAGGTTATGCAGGTTATTAGAGTAATAAATAAAGATTTACTTACTCCTTTCAATATCAGGCATTTGAGTCAGATCCTGTTTCAGCCTGTACAATGTGCAACTTTTGAAACTATCTGGAAAAAGATGGTTGACAAGGTTGGTCTAGTAAATAAGCAACTTCCTGATGAGGACCCTAGACATTCTGCAGGGATGGATGCTCTTGTTGGACTTAAAGCCTACTCTGATCCAAGTGTCTAGAGTACCTGGTCCGCCAGTGTCCTACAGCAGGCTCAGCAGATTGGCATGTTTGCCTTAATGAAAACCATAGAGATGGCTGCTCCTGGAGCACAGTACACAAAGATAACTCAGGGGCAGTCAGAGACATATATATCTTTTGTGGAAAAACTCGTGCCTCTCTCAAGAGGCAGGTTGAGGATTTAGGCCTAAGGCAGCAGTTGTGCAGACAATTAGTGAGAGATAATGCAAATGAGAATGCAGAAAAATCATATATGTGCTCCCAGGAGAACCTACACTCACAGACATGGTTGAGGCCTGCGCTAAGGTGGGGTCTGGGACTCAGAAACTGTCTGCTTTGTCTGAGCACCTGCCATCTGTTCACACATCTTGTAATCGTGAACCAAAGCAACCCAAAGCTGGGGGCAAGCAGAGACGACCTAAGCCGAATAAGGAGACCACAGGAGTTCCCCAGTGCAAGTGATGTGGCAGGCCAAGGCATTGTTCAGACTACTGTAGGTCTCTGAACCATGCTGACTGATGAAACTTGATGGGAAACGTCCATCGGGGTGCAAGGAAGGGGAATTGCACCTTGAAGTTAAAAGGGTATAAAAAGAGGTGTAAATTAATAAATAAAGGTATCTTGGAATCTTGGTGAAGGAAATAATCTCTGCATCTCTCTTTCTCCTCCTCTGGGAACTGGCAGATAAAAAACAGGGTTGTTCTTCCCCAGATGAAGGACTCTACACTTGTTCTTGTCAATTGCATTAAATTTCTCCTTGCCCAGCTCTCCAGCCTGTCCTGGTTACACTGTATGGCAACTAAGACTGCCGGTGTGTCAGCCACTCCTTCCAGTTTGGTGTCATCAGCAAACATGCTGATGGTGCACTCTATCCCTTGATTGAGGTCATTGATAGATATATTGAACAGTATAGGACCCAGTACTCACTGCTGGGGAACGGCATTAGTCACAGGCCTCCAGATAGACTCTGCTGCACCGACCACAACTCTCTGGGCTCAGTCCTTTAGCCACTACCCAATCCACCTCACTGCACAATCATTCAAACCACACTTCTTAAGCTTGGATGTGAGGATCCCATGGGAGACAGTATCAAAAGGCTATCAGATTACTCAAGCATGACTTTCCCTTACAGAATCCACGCTGTCTACTAGTGATAAGCCTCCTTTCCTCCACATGCTTAGAGATGGTGGCAAGGAAAAGCTGTTCCATCACCTTTCCAGGGATGGAGGTGAGGCTGACAGGCCTGTAGTTACCCAGATCCTGCTTTTTGCTCTTTTGAAGACTTGGACAACATTGGCCTTCCTCCAGTCCTGAGGCACTTCTCCTGTTTCCAGGACCTTTCAAAAATTATGAAGAGTAGCCTGGCAATAAACTCTGACATCTCCCTCAGTACTCGTGGGTGTATCCCATCAGGGCCCATAGACTTGTGGATGTCCAGTTTGCTCAACTGGGTCTCTAACCCAAGCCTCTTCAACTGAGAAAAGAACTTCCTCCCTCCAGAATTCCTCTCTGGTCTTGGAGACCTGAGGCTCCTGGTACCTGGCCTTAGAAGTAAGACTGAGGCAAAGGTGGCATTCAGTAACTCAGCCTTCTCTCTGTCCACAGTCACCAGGGCACCCACATCATCTAGTAGCGGGCCCACATATACCTTTATGCTTCTTTTTGCCTCCAACATACTTGTAGAAGCTTTTCTTGTTGTCCTTGACCTCCCTTTCCACCTTGATTTCAAGGGAAGCTTTAGCTTTCCTTGTTGCATCCCTGTATCCTTTGACAACCTCCCTGTATTCTTCCCAAG
>JAOEGS010102753.1:0-10129 GCA_025447755.1 Corythornis vintsioides
GAGGTGGTGGAGGCCCCATCCCTGCAGACATCCCAGGGGGGGGTTGAGGAGGCTCTGAGCACCCTGCTCTAGCTGAGATGGCCCTGCTCTCAGCAGGGGTCTTCAGCTGACCTTTAGAGGTTCCTTCTGGCCCAAACCACTCTCTGATTTTACACTGTGTGTCATTCACAAAGCTTTCTAAACTTTGAAGTTGTGTAGTTAACTTTGAGGACAGTTGCTTCAGCTCTTTGGGAGGTAAGCACAAAAAAATGAGATAACTCTGTACTAATTTTAAGTAGCAAATACATTGGTAACACATGCCTTCTGTTTAATTTCACCCAATCTTTCTTGTGTTATTTTCTAATTGATTTTTTTTCTTCTTTTTGTCCTGGAATCTCCCAGTGGTTTTCTACCAGATCCAGGGTGGGTGTGAGGCGTGGAAAACTAGGCCAGGAAATTAAAGAAGCAGCATTTGAACCATCTGCAGAAACAGCACTTAAAGGTAGAGTAGCTCTGCTTTAAATACTGAGACCTTTGAAGCTTAACAAGGAATTGATTTACTTCAAACCATCCAAGAGACTTAAGTTTGGATAGAGGGAGGTCAGAGCAGTGGAGACAGTTCCCTTGTGTCTTCCCTGCAGTTTAAAGCTGCAAATGTGTGACAGTAACAGTTGTCTCTACTTTAAGCTGCTAAGAACTATAAGTTAAAAATAATCATCTCTTAATGGAGATATGGTAGCAAATATTAAAAAAATTAATATGCTAACCCTTGCTTTGCTGCATCTACTTTGTATATTGCTGATGGAAGGGGTTTTCTACAGCAGGTTTTGTTTCTGTCCCCTTTGTCTTGCTGGTAGCCTGTGTGGATTCCATTTCAGTGCATTACCAAGGGATCTTTCAGCAGAACACTTGTAAATGGCCTGTTAATAGCATTTGAATTGGCAAATGGAATGCCTCTAGATTGCCTGGGTAGTGTCTTGGCTCTAAAGCATGATGTGAGGGTGGTCTTAACTCTCCAGGAAAAATCACTGGTGGTTTGTTTCTTGTTCCCTTCATTCAGCTGATCACCTGGGGAAGGTTATTGTGGCTGGAGGGGCTGCTGTTGGCCTGGGAGCCCTCTGCTACTATGGAATGGGCATGTCCACTGAGGTTGGAGCTATTGAAAAAGCTGTGTAAGTAAGGTGGCTTTTTTTCCTTTATCTAAACATCACATTCAGTGAAACTCCTTCCTCTTTAGAGCTCTGCACACAGCTTCTGTTGGCTTTGTAGTCTCTGGAAAGCCCTCACCTCTCTGCAGGATTTTCAGGCATGTCACTGAATGCAAAAGAATTCCCTTAAATGGATATTTACTTCAGTGAGCTCCTTTGTTTTGCTGCATTTGAAGCTGGTTTGTGAAGGGGATGTGTAGATCTTTAGGAGGTGAGCCACAGGGTGGTCTGTAAAATACAGTAAGATTCCTGGTGTTCCTGTTCCCTGAGCTTTAATGCAGGAGACAGTCACCTCTGAACACACTGCTCCTCTTGGCATAAGCCCTGCTGTAACAAATACATTTTGCTTACACTTTGAGCTGGTTTTTGGCCAACAAAAACCTGGCTGTGATGTCAAAACCCTATGGCTACTCAGACTGAAAAGGTGATTAGTGATAAGCTTGGGGGAAATGAGTGCTGGAGAGATTATGCTTTGAGGTGAATAAGCAAATATGAATGCTTGCTCAGTTGTAGCTGTGAGAAGCTTTTCATTTAGACAGCTATCTGTATTCTTTTTTTCTCTACAAGCCTTGAAGTAATGAGTCAAAAAATGGGAGAGAAATCTCTGCACTATTATACTGAAGGAAATCTTCCTGTCCACAGCATGGCCAAACCATAGTGCAGAAACTGAGGCACATTCAGGCCTGTTGCTATTGTTAGAGCTCTCAAAATGACAGTTGTGATGTCACAGAGTCATGTGCCCTGTGACTCTGCAATTTGTGAGCTGCTCAGCAGCTTGCTTGGTACCCACTACACAGCCAGAGACATTTTTTCCTTCAACCAGTTTGGAACATACCCACCAGTCTTTATTTTTCTATAGTTAAAAAGCATTTGTTGCTCTGTTTCCCTGTGTTTCCCTGAACTGCACCAGCAGTAGCAGTTTTTTGACATTTCAGTGTCTCTAGACAGCAAGATTACATGAAACCAGCAAGATTTAAAAGCTGAACCCCCTGTTCCAAGGCTGTAACTCGTGGCAGAGGTTGGCTGCACCACACCAGTAGCATGAAACCTCCCTTAGTTCTGTTGCTATCAATAGATTGAACAGCTCTGTTGTGTCTGTAGTTGCTCTTCATCCTGACAGTGATAATCCCTGCTTGTTTTGCAGGATCTGGCCCCAGTATGTGAAGGACAGAATTCATTCTACTTACATGTACTTGGCTGGAAGCCTTGGCATGACAGCCCTGTCTGCTGTAGCAGTGAGCAGATCTCCAGCACTCATGAGCCTCATGACAAAAGCCTCCTGGGTGGTGAGTTTCTCTTACCAAAATCCAAGCATTTACTGAGAAAAGACCCCAAATGTGTTGGGGATATAAAAAAAAAAGATGTGAACTGCTTCCTGAAAAGCAAAACTAACTTTGTGCAGTGCTGTCCAGTAAGAACCTTTAATTAACTATCTGAGGCTAATGGCACTATTTCTTTTGCTGTCTAAAAAAAGAACCTGAGGTTTCTAGGTGATGAGTCTGCTTGGAATCATCAGTGAGAGGAATCAATGAGGTTTCAAAGTCACTGATGACAAAAGCCTCTGAACTATGGCTTTGGGTGGAAAACTGTCACCAAAAACTAAACAAGGCTGACTTTTCAGGAACCTCAGTAAGGAGATTAGAGTAAGGGTTGGAACTGTCTTGTTCTCTGCTTAACTAAGACATTGTGGCCATCTCACTCCTCCACTTGGCTTCCTAGGAAGCTGAGTAAAAGTAAAGTGGTCATGTCTGGAAGCTGGGATCTGCAGAGATTTCTCTGCAGCCTTACAGTCAAATGGACAGATGCTCCAGTTAGGAATTAGGTTGCTCTTTGCAGAAATAACCCTCTTGACTAGTACTAGGAGGGTAGAACAAATATCCTGATGCTGATCTGAGCTCTAACATTGCTTTTACAGGCAATAGGTGCAAGTTTTGCAGCTATGATTGGTGGTGGATTGTTGGTCAGGTCCATATCCTATGATAACAGCCCAGTAGCTAAACATATGGCTTGGATGATGCATTCAGGTATGTGATTTTGTTATTTCTTTCTGCTTCAGTGTGTTCAAATTCTCACTTGAACAACACTTGGGCTTTTAAAATAAAAGCTCCACAGCTTCTCCATCACTATTTCCTACATTTCAGCTGTACCAGGTAGGAAAGTATGTGAAAACTTGACTAGAAAAAAGAGATTTTAGTATAAAATTGCATCATCTTAGTTAGGGATTCCAGTTAGATGTAGAAGCTGTGAGTACAGATCAGTTTCTTGCAATTGCCTGCTTCAAATAACAACAAATGAGTGTTTTTGCCAGAAATAATTGATGGTTTAAAGGTTTCATACAAGACTCTGGCAAATGACCTGATGTACTTGCCTGGCAAATGATTGGAGTAGAAATCTGCCCTTTTCAGAGTCCTCCTAAGGTTGTGCTGTAGCAATGGTAATTACATGTTATTTACACATCAGTGTGTTGACTTCTGTTAGTTTCTTCCAAAGACCAGCTCCCTGAAGTCCTCTCCAGAGCTGGGTAAAGGTAGGTCATGGAATTTAAGGTTGCCAGCTTATTGTGCTTCCTTCTGGATAGGTGTCCAATCAAAAGTGGTGGTGCTTTTCATGGAAATGGGTGAATTTGAGTTACCAGACTGGAAAAATGAATTGCTTTGGCAGGTGGTGGTGTTAGCAGAACTGTTCCAAGCCTTACAGCTGTTTTGTTTTCCTTTGGCTAGGTGTCATGGGTGCAGTGATGGCTCCTCTGACCTTCCTGGGGGGTCCTCTGCTGATCAGAGCTGCCTGGTACACTGCTGGCATCATTGGAGGGCTCTCAACTGTGGCCATGTGTGCTCCAAGTGAAAAATTCCTCAGCATGGGAGCACCACTTGGAATAGGCTTTGGCTTTGTTCTTGCCTCTTCAATTGGTAAAATACTGTTTTATTACTGCTAAAGTAGATGAGAAACACAAGGAGCCGAAATGCACCTCAAAGTTAATTGCAGGCTGCTCTGTGCAGCTCAGATTTGCCTTCAGTAGGCCTACAGCAGAAAATACTCCCATGTAGCAAATCATCAAGCCTGTTCTTGAAAGCAACCAGCAAGTTACTGGCTGACAAATGGGTGGCAGTCCTGGCTTGTGTTTTTAATTGCTGCCTGGGACTTGAAGACAGTAAGGTGATCTTGATCCACTTGTTCTCAGCCCTTATGGTTCTAGGCATTGGATCCCTAGGGATGCAGGTGCCCTCACATGAAGAAAAAAAGCATAACTGATTCCCTAGGGTGTTCAGAATTCCTGGATTGAGTTCTCTGTGATCTGTTCAGACCTGCACTGGTGCCAAAATACCCCATGAATTGAGAACTAGACACTCCTTGCTTGCTGTAGCCCCCATCTTTCATCTGACCCAGCTCAGAGCAGCAGATCCCTCTAACCCCACTGTCCCATTCCTTTCCAGGATCCATGTTCTTGCCTCCTACTTCTCCTTTTGGAGCTAGCTTGTACTCAGTAGCTGTGTATGGTGGGCTGCTGCTCTTTGGCATGTTCCTGCTCTATGACACTCAGCACATCATCAAACGTGCAGAAACTGTCCCCTACTATGGGGTGATCAAATACGATCCAATCAACGCGTAAGTGCTGGGGGAGAACTGCCTGCAGGCTGCTCCAGATTGGCCCCAAGCCTGCTTCAAATCCAGCCAAACCTCTGGCTCACTGCTCAGAAGTGGCTTGCTGTTAACTGGGAAGGGTTGCAGGGTTTAGAATCCCAGGGTGAAAAGAGCTGGGGGAGAAAGGGGAGAATTGGGGTTGGATGTGTTGGGGTGACATGGTGGAGTTCCAGCTGAAACTGCCTGAAATGAGAGAATGGGGGTTGGATGTGGGGGGTGGCATACTTCAAGCAGTACTTTTGGAGTATTTTTGGTTCCTAAAGCATGACTGAATGTGTGGGGTGATGTGTTTCAAGCAGTACTTACGGAGTATTTTGGTTCCTAAAGCAGGATTGAGTGTGTAGGGTGATGTTTTTCAAGCAGTACTTCTATTTTTGGCTCCTAAAGCAGGATTGAGTGTGGGGGGTTACTTGCTTCAAGCAGTACTTGGAGTATTTTTAGTTTTTTATTGTTGAATTTATAGCTGCTTTCTGCAAATATCTGTCAGTATCAGCTAAGACAAAAAGCATTAACTCTTGAGTCAATATTCACTAGTCTTTGTCACTAAATAAAGTGACTTAGATAGGGAAAGAATTGATTGGCTCTCAGGAAAGACCAAGTCTGACTAACTTAAGTTCCAAGTAACTGACTTGGAAATGTCAAGCTCATCTGAGGTGAATTGTTTACCTCCTTGAATCTTGTTGCTGATACTTAGAATAATACTAACCTTCTTCCCAATTCTTGGAGGTAAGCAGATAAAAAGCAAAGCCCAGCATAAAAGCAGAGAGCTGCTGTCCAAGAACAGTAGAAATGTTTGCTAAAACTCCTGTAAATAATTCCTGCTGGCAGAGGTTGTGGGAAAAACACTTGTCTTTTTGACATATCAGGCACTGAGAATTAGAGTTGTGTTTGTAACAAACACTTCCTGCTTTTAAAACCAAACTGTAACTGTGAGAAACAACAAATAATGCCATTTTAAAAAATAATATTCACTTTTCTCTCTTCTAGGTCCATGAGTGTCTACACAGATACACTGAACATCTTTGTTCGTGTGGCCACCATGCTTGCAGGTGGTGGAAGTGGCAGGAGAAAGTAAAAAGAGACTCCTCTTTGCAGCTGTCTTGACAGCTAGTGCACCTAGTAAATAAAAAGCCATGGCTACCTACAGTTCTGCTGCAAGACAGAAGTTGAAAGCATTTCAGTATCTTCTTTCAGTGCAATGTGATTCAGACTTCATCTTTTTTTTTTCTTCCAACACTTTCCAACTCTGTGTTTAAAATAGTTTGAACTGCTTCTAATTGTACATTCTCTTGGGAGAGTAAATTATTTTTAATATATGAGGAAAATGACCTGGTTTGGTATCTCATATGCAGATAGGGACACAGGCTACTTCATTAAATGCTGTTGAGATAGGTCAGTGTCCAGTTAAAAGCATAAATGGGATTTTAGAGATGCAGAAGAACAAGAGAACAAACTGGACATGGCATTAAATGCAGCAGTGACTTTACTACCTGGGCAGAAACTACAGAAAGGTTTAAGCAGTTGTCAGAAATGTGGTGGAGTTGACAGCTGAGGTGACCAAAAAGTATTAAGGAGGTGAGGAAACTGTGGCATTTTCCTTAGGAACTTCACTATTTTTCTGGAGTACACTTAAGAACTCCTTGATTGATGCTGACTGGATAGAACTGCTGGGTTCTTTTGATACTAGATTTATCCCCCTGTTGAACAGCAACAGATGTGTCTGCATTTCAGGGCTGTGGGTGCAGCCCCATCCTTCAGAAGAGCTCCCAGTGCTCATCTCCCCCAGGCTTTACAGTTGGCAGGGAACTGAGCATGGCCTGCTGTAAATCCAGCAACATTGACCATACTTTAATGCTTTAATTTATTCCTCTCTTCTCCAAATTAATATGTTTTGGCCTAAAAGAAATGTTCCCCATCAGGGAGATTGATTTAACTTCAAGAAATATCTGCTTACCAAATTCTGTTGCTAAATTCTGGATTAAAAGGTGAGTTCTTGGGCACAAAAAAAAAAGTTTTGAGCTAATATCAACGACTCAGACTTGAATTTCTGGCAAATAAACTATGTTTATGTGTTTATTTCTGGAAAAATAAAATTCTAGCCTCACATGTTGACTACTCTCCCATTCCCTGTGTTAACAGAAATATTTAATACCCCTCCACTAACAGCTTGGTGAAGAGTGCTGCAAATTTATTGGGGTTTTTTTTGCCTGCAGTTTTCTTTGTAAGAGGTGTGTTCTGTTGTAAAGAATCTGCCAAGATTTCACTCTCTGGGGATGTTTGAGTTGGCAGGTGCTGATCACACTTGCTCTGAGCAGTTCTGATAGTGTCATCTGTTGGCTGCTTTGCTGTCTGTCACACACTCTATTTGTCCCTTCAGTCACAGGGAAGAAACTGGATTGGGAAGAACTTTTGCAACTCCTCTGTGCCCAAAGATTTTATGGCACAACCTGATTAATTTCTGGCATTAGAGCT
This sequence comes from Corythornis vintsioides, assembly GCA_025447755.1. Classification (NCBI taxonomy): domain Eukaryota; kingdom Metazoa; phylum Chordata; class Aves; order Coraciiformes; family Alcedinidae; genus Corythornis; species Corythornis vintsioides. The sequence goes on from JAOEGS010102753.1 coordinate 7,302, forward strand.
GAAGGCAAATGTAGTACTTAGATGGAAGGAATCTCTGGGTCATGTCAAGTGTAAGTAGCCTGTTCAGAGGTGTTTTTCCATATAATTTGCTATGCTTAATCAGTTTCTACATACAGTATGTAGCTGAACACAGCAGTGTGTCAGATCCTGCTGGCTGTGCCAGGATTGCTGCAGAGAGTGATTGAAGAATCACCACCAAAGGTATTGGCAAAGGTGATCTGAATTCCCATGTGACAACAGAGTTAAGGGCAGGGTTCACTCTTACTCCATGAAAAATCTAATTTACCTTTGTTTAGAATGGTTTACACAGGTTTAGATTTATCACCAGACTTTTTTCAGGTGATGGTACTGTAAGGAATTTAGTTTGGTTCTTTTTTTTCCCTCACTTGAGAGGTCTAGCTGTAAAACTCCAGAGATTCTTAAGTAGGTATTAGGGTCCATTAAGTCTGTTTTGTTCAGCAGCTTCAAGAGCAAGTAGAGCTGAGGAAGAACAGTTCCTCCTAAACACTGAATACATGCAGAAGGACATTACATGCTTTATAGCCCAGAACTTTGAAAGCTGATCAACACTGTGATTAGACTCATAATTAAGCTAGGAGGGGGGAAAGTGGTTGTTATTAGGAGGGTATAAACTAGAAATCTAAAACTAGCTGAGCAGGAAAGCTTATTTTTTTTCCTCTTGAATAAGGAATGTTATATTTGGGGCTTTTTGCTGCCTTGATTCTGCCCTTGTCTCATTCCACTCAGTGGACAAGGAGGGAGGTGAATGTTGGTGATCCCCCAAAAGAGGCTGGCCCTGATCCTTAGATCCTAATTCATAAAGCATCACTAAAGCTTTGTTCAGAAGACACAAAGGCTCTCAAAACCTTGGAAAAAAAATAGTTTTGAGTTTTTACTATAAGGTGTACTTCAGTGTCTTCTTGCACTTGACAAGAAGAAATGAGGTCAATTTAAATTGCAGTCTTCATAGTCATCATTTCTGGAGGCAGCATCCAAATACATGATGAGATTCAATGTTATTTTGTTAGAAGCTTCTACCATTCTAAGAAGAATCTGCATTTTGTGTTAGGAGGTTTTCTTCTGGACAGGTTGAAGCAGCTGCTTGTGGCATAAGGAGAAGAAAACACTTGGAACAAATGGTCTTGTTAAATTGAGAGAGAAATGAAACTTAGTTTTGAGCTGTGAGAAGGGAGGAAGCATTAAAATCTTCCAGGATAGAAAGTGATCCATTCAACTGGCTATGGTGAAGCAGTAGAGTTTATAATAGAAATCTATAGTTAATGTTATTTTTATTAACTATATTAGAGGCTGTAATGACAGTGTCTAGAGTGTAGCAGGTGGAGAACAAGACAAACTCCTTCTAGCAGATTCTGGTGAGCTGACAGCCACTCAGGAGACACCTGGAGCAGCTTGAAAACATCTTCCCCAGTTTGCTTGCTTGATTTTAAGTGCCCCCCTACTCCTCAGTTTCTCCCCTGCAGTGCTGCCAGCTGTCAAGCCTGGGAGTCTGCTGGGTGCTCATGGTCTCTAAAAGACAGAACTCTGGATTGCCTGGCTCTGTAAGGTGAGGCTTTTAGCTGGCAAGGTGGGGATTCTAGCAGTGTTTTGCTTGCTTGGAACTTCCCTCCTGCAGGTAGTGTGATGAGGACAGAACAGATGTGTCCCCCCAGGGGATTTCTCTCTGGCCTTTCAAAGCCTTAGAAGTGATGGGAGCCAGTTTACCAGGTAGCTGCAGTCCAAAACCACAGTGCTGAGTGTGCTGTGCAGGAGGGAAGCATGTTCTTTGGGTAGCCTGGTCCTCCAGTGAAAGGTGTTTTAGGGAACTGCTTTTGACAGCTAATCTGCCAGGGATCACACCTCAGTGGCTGAGTGCTGAGAGGAGCTGTGTAACCTCCTCATGATGGGAGCAGATCTGTCCTCACTGTGTCACTTCTTCCCTCAGAGGTTCCTAACAGGCTGGGTTAGCCCTCTTGGAAAAAGGTTTTTCTCTGTCTTTTCTTTGATGGAATACAAGACACTATCAGTGTGGATTTTTAAATCCAAAATAACTAGTCTGTTTGCCCAGTGCTGAGTTCCAGAAAACTTACCATGAGGAAATGAGTGGTACAGTGACAAATGTCTGGGCAGGCATCTCATTCTTCTTTTTCCTGACTAGATAAGGCATTTAAATCAGCTGGTGAGGCTCCAAAGCAGCACATACTGTGCAGCTGTCAGCCCCTGGGGCTTCTGGAAAGATGTCCTGACTGATCTGAGTGCTGGATTTCAGGAACAGAGAACTCCAAACCCTGTCTGTACTGGTCTGGCAGGAAATGATTTCAGGGGTAGCAGAGGAAGTTTGCCCTTCTGAGTGGGTATAAATGCTGGAATTCTCCTGGTTCTTCATTGTGGATACACTCATTTAACAGGATCAAAAAAAGCTGTTACATGGAGTCCCAGTCTCGAACTCTGAGGCATTTGGAGGCTAAGGCTGTGCACCTTCCTTGTAGGAGTTGCAGGTTATTTCTGCTGGTTCCTACAGAGACCTTTGTCTGAGGAGGATATCCCAGGATTCGATGGAGTGTCAGCTACTTGTGTCAGCTTGCACAAGTGAAAATGCCATGATCCAGCTCACTGGGCACAGCTTCACCCCAAACTGTCCCCCAGAGCATTTACTGTCACCCCAGTTGTGTTCATCTCACTTGGAAGGAGTGGAAGAAAAACATGTTCCTCTCTCAACAGTGGGCTTACTTGTACTGCTTAGGAGGGATCTTCATGGCAGAGGTTATTGCTAGACCACTCTCCATCATTTTTGAGAGGTCCTGGAGAACAGGAGAGGTGCCTGAGGACTG